>APFE031460310.1:294264-315393 GCA_000404065.3 Pinus taeda | reverse complement strand
ATATCATAAAATATCTTGAGTGTACATAAGTGTGTCCAAAATAATATACAAAAATTGGGACTCAAATGCCCATAATCATGTCTAGTACATTTAATGCCCCGGATCAGGATGAGCAGCTAAGTATACGACTACTGCTTTGGCCACACACCCAAGAGTGAAAACCCAGTCTCATGGTATGCCAACCACATGATGCTGCATGTCTATAGGGAGATCCTCTACAACCTCCATTGGTAATCAGTGAGTTAGTCTCACCAAGTGCCGCTGAACTGTGTGTAGAAGTCGCTCTGTCTTCACAGCCACCTCTTCGGCACCTCGGCCGCACGTCCATGCCATGGGAACCCATCTGGTCACACTGGACCAATATCTGGAACCTGATCATCATATTAGTCATTTAAATCCTATCAAAAAAAAAATTCAAAATTCATTTTTATATTTGAAAAATCATAAAAAATCAAAAAAATCAAAAAATTAAAAACATTTACCTATATCGCCTCATGTTGCAGTTGGTGGTAAAGTTAGATCTGTATCTCCTCGAAAGTCCAACCCAACATAAGGGTAGTCATCTACGGTAATGATCTGCTGCTCCCAGCAGGAGAAGAAGTCATCATCGAATGCAGTCTGTGGAACATCCCCACCTCCTAGTTGTTTCATCAAATCAGCCCACTTGCCCATCCGTGGATCTCGTGGGGTGCTGATGAAAATTGATACTCTAGGACAAAGTGCTCGAACCCTCTCAAAGAATTAATAACACAAAAAAGTTCCATACCATAAGTTTTTGGTCTACCCCTACTTAATAGAAGTAAGCTGGCTCTTCAGGATGGCAAGAAGAGGAGTACACCAGTCAAATACAGTGGTAAGATAGTGTACTGCGAAGCTCATGGCCTGCCGTGAAGCCTGGTGCAAGGAAGCTAATCCATTCACTCTGGCTATAGTGAATAGAATGATCCTCAGTGCTAAACTCTCCACATGCTTGATTGGAATTTGACTTCCAACCTTTTCTGGACGACCCAGGCAATATATATGCACATAGTCCTCGATAGAGAGTCTGCCTCAACATTTTCCTATGGAATGTACTACCTCTCCCCTCCGAGAAAGGCCTGTGATGAAATAAATATCTTCAACCTCTATCTTGAGTGGCATTTGATCAAGCATAAACGAGTCATCCTCGATGCTCTAGTAGTGAATGAGCATTTCAAGCATGTGAGTGTTTGCTTTCATATTTGGCATTTTAAAGAACTTTAGAAAATTGTATCCTCTTAGGGCATCCAGGGCATTAGGATCGTTCATAACTTCATCATCCACTAAGGCATGCTCTCTTTCTCTCCAACTGACTGGCATCATAAAGAAAAAACAATTTTGGGCCGTTAGATTTTTTTTTTAAGTTTTCGCGACATATATGTGGGTCCATTTCATACACAGTCACGTCTATGGCCTGCGTATACGTGGGTTGCACATAGCCATCCCGCGTATACACCGCGAATTTTTTTTTGAAAATAATTCAACGGTGAAACTCGAATTAAAAATTCTAAAACCCATCAAAATTGAATGCAAGATAAGTTTAAGGGTTACCTAGTGATTTTGGGAAGATTTGAATGGTCGAATTTGGTGTATGGAAAAGTTTGAACCTTTTGCTCCACTCCTTTGCTCTCAAACCAAACGATGATAATGGTTAGTCCAAACACTATTTTATAAGCTTTGAAAATTTCAAATTTTTTCAAAAATTGATTTTGTTTTGTCTCATGTAACTTTTAATTTGGGAGCTTGGAATGTCAAGAATGGTTTGATTTTTAGGACATTTTGGATGTTTTTTCGATAGTTTCGAGACGGTTCCATGACTGCTAACCCATCATGGTAGGTATCATTTTCTCGTTGGAATATAGGTTAGGGAAGCCATTTTTTCCGTTGCATTATGCATACTAGCCTCCATTTGTCGATACACTTGCCATAGGGTCGATTCCATCGTGTTATGGTTCGTAAACCATCTTCACTCACCAATTTTTAAATCATGACACGATGGTAGAGCCATCCTTTTCATGGGCATCGTAGTTAGAACCTCACTGACATTTGTTGCCCATGCTGCTTCGATTTGAGTAGTTTGGGAGTCCTCTGTAGTCCCGCCATGACTTATGTGATGAAGACTCATTCCTCTTTGCTTCTTCACTTCGTTCTGGCCTTATACCCTAGAGGCTCCTTCGTGTTGAGTTGTACTACTGCATTACATTTTGATTGTTTGCACCTTTTGGCCTTGAGCTGGCTTCACCTGGATTCATGCTTAAGCCAACTTTTGAGCATGTCAACTGCAAAATCAAACTTTAATGCCCTTGACTTCTGCAACTTGACACACCTTGACCTGTGGAAGGAACACACCTTTGAGTGTCTTTGACCAGTTTTCACCTCCCTACCTTAAGCATAGGATTGTTGCAATCCTAGGAACTAGATCATCTGTTTCACCGACACTTGTTCTCTCCACTGTACTATAGCATTATTTTATTCTTTTTCCAGCTTAAAGAAAAAGACAAAAAAATTACATGTTCGAAAAAAGAGCAGGAATGGGACAATATTTCCACTTATTGTTGGTAGCTAGAGTCAGTCATGTCGCCCTTGAACAAAGCACTCAAAACAAAGTCTCCTCCGTTTGGGTGGGATTTATTTTGAGTTAGGTACGCCTTAACCTTGTTAATGAGTTAGTTCTCCCCTGATTGGTTATCTCTTCCAATCATATGGAGGGTTTTTTTGTGCCTCTTGCATGACAAACTTATACAGAGTCATTATATGTTGCCACATGGTCACATTGAGTCATGCTTTTGTTTAAGGGAAGTTAGCCTGAGTCAGCCTCTTTGCGGTGTCTCTTAACTCATTTTTTAGTCGCCCATCCTTGGTTGTCAGTGTCTTGTCTATCATGACATCATCTATATTGGTCCTTTACTCGTGCCGGTTTGAGAAGGTCTCCATCGACTTCTTTTTGGCGGGTCTTGTCCTTATCGATGAAAACATCTTGCTCTAAGGATAGGCCTAGAGATGCACCCTGGCCGTATTTTCATTATTGATAGGTCACCTTATGCTCAACATCAATCAATATCATGGGTCTTTGACTGAGTGGTTTCCCTTGTGTTCGATATCAGCTTACACTATCACACATTGGGATTCATGCAGTACCTTGGTTTCCATTTGACCCTATTAGTGGATACCTCACATCTATGTCAGCTTTCATTATTGGTTGGTTTAGAGGGTTTTTGTCGTGCGCTAGCCACATCTTGTGTACACTTGAAATGTGCTTCGGTTAGGTTACTACATATTTTTTTCATTCGATTCCTTCCACATTATTGGCCTATATTGATGAAGGATGCCTTAATGCCTTCCTTCTAATGGATCTTTCCCTATCGACTACGACTCATTGCTCTGGGGCAAAGATCTAGAGTCCATTTGGCAATACCTTGGGGTTTGCAGTCATTAGTGGCAAATCCTTCGCTATCGACAGTGGGAAACTATCATTGTCTCGTGATTGATATATTCTTACAGGTGTTTGAGTACAACTCATCTATTCACACTTGTTAGATTGTGCTGGGTACCTTGACACTGATTATCATTATCAGTGAGTAGTCTCACATTTGTTAACGGTATACATCAATCACCAGTAATCAAATGATTTCTCACATTGTCAACTTTAGATCATTTATTCCCATGGTGTATAAATGTACCATGGTAGTCAGTGAAGACCTCAGGCTGCATCAGCATTCATTTTTTCACTTGACAACTGCTCATGTTGCTACTAGTTGATACCACTCCACCTTATACACTGCAGCCATTCATGGAGACATTCTATATGCTAGCACTGAGTTTGCATTGTAGTACCATCTTACTCCATCATGTTCATTTGGTACTTTTGGGATTAGTCTTTGATATCAGTGATCTGCTTCATCCTTCAGCATCATTGACATTCTTATATGTGATATTCAGACATGTACTTGTTCGATCGTGATCAGATGATCCATTATGTATTTTCCAGTCTTCTATAGTTGTATACTTAGTGGATCTGCTTGTACTTGATATGCAGACATGCTTTACATTCTATGAGCATGGGTATGCCCACCTCAGACAGTTTTTCCTTTTTATCTCCTTTGTGGCCTGGCAGGCTGAACTCTGGTGAAGTCCTTCTTAGTTTTTGATAGGTTTTCTTTCCATGTGCTTACTGAATACATTTAGGCCATCATGTACCCCTTCTGACCTCATATATTAGGGGGAATCTGTTATAGCTCCAAATCTCACTCTTGATGTTTGTGATGTTGTACTAATGGCCTAGGGAAACCCCTCCTTCCATACCTAGTCCAAATACTTAAAAAACAGTGTTTTACTCCCTATACACAACATTGCCCTGAGCTAAACGCATGTGTACATGGGTCTGTGTATACCCAAACCGCGTATATGTCTTAAAATACTTAAAAAAATTAAATGTCCTTAATTTCAGGTGGAGATCACGAGTTTTACCTGTTGATTACCTATTAGTGCCCTGTGGCCCAACTATTTCCAATGAGTTCCCAACTAAAAAACTACTTTGGCAGAAGTATAAAAAGGCGTCAATGGGAAGGCCTAAGAGAGGAGAGAAGAGTGAGAAAAATCACTCTACTGAGATTATCCCTGACTATGTCTGAATATCCCTGTGCTTCCAACACTTTCCCCATTACAGGAAACCCTTGTTTCCTTGAGTTATGATGTCTTTGCATTAGTTGAGATATGCTTGAGTGAGTTATGGAAGGAGCTTGTTGTAGGTTTGAGATTGGACGAATCTGGAGGATGGTTCCACTTGGAGCCTGCGAAAGGAAGACTCAGGTGAAATCATTCCTTTCTATACTTTAGCTATTTGTAATAAAAGAAACACTTGTCTTGTTCCTAATATAAATATTCTTCATGTCTATGATATCAATGTCATGATTTGCATATGAATGGTTGTTTCAATTGTATAACTAAATACCTCTAAATATGCTATGAAGTTGATTTCTTTATGATGCTTGGTCCATATACTGTTGTGCTTTCTTGAATTGATCATTTTGCAGGTTGAAGGATTGAAAGGAACTCTAAGAGGGTTTGGACCCTGGCTGGATCTACCCAAACGAAGGACCCCTAGGTGCATCTCTCTTCATGTAGTTTGTTTATATTAGCATCATGGCTGTGTGGAATGCTTTCTTTTCTTTATAGATAACCCCCTATATGCTAGGGTATTGACCCAAGACCCTAGGGGACTTTGTCCCATAACATCTACTAGTCTCTCTGCCTAGTATTTGTTGCTTCTACTAACAACATTGGTGAGGATGATCTCCAATGCTTTGGTTGTGACCTCCACTTTCCCATTTTCTTGAGGGTGATAGGCAACGAATGTCTTGTGTTTGATATGTTGCTGCCTCATGAGACATTCAATCAAATAGAATGTGAATTGTGCTCCTTGATCAACAACTACCTTCCTTGGATACCTAAACTTGTAGAATATGTTTTCTATTAAAAAATTTGCCACTTTCTATTCAATTGTTGCTTTGACTGCCTTTTTCTTAACCCACTTTTTCAATTAATCAGTGCACATAATGATGTTATTTTTTTGTCTTGATGGTGGATCAATTGGCCCAACGAAATCCATACCCCACTTGTCAATGGCTTTAAGGCCACTTTAGGTTGTAGGAGCATTTCATCCCTAGGTGTGGGTTAGCCCATCCTTTGGCACTAATCACTTCTAGTGGTATATCTCCTTGCATCTTGATGTAAAGTGGGCCAATACTAACTTGCCTATTAAACTTTAAAGGCTATCCCTTTTGTAGAAGAATGACCTCCAAAAGGACCATCATCACATGATGAGAGGATTTCAAATACCTCCTCTTATCTTACACATATCCTAAATATTTGATCTAGTCTCAATCTAAAATGGTTACCCCTAATCCATGAGAAAGGAGAGATTTTCCTTACAATGCTTTTTTCTCCCTCGATGATAGATTAGGAGGGAACCTCCTAGCAACCAATTAGTTTCCTATGCCAGCAAACCAAGGTGAAAGAACTGAGATGGAAAAGAGGTGCTTATCTAGCATTTGATCATCCACCATCTCTTCATTACCTGCAGGCATGGTTAACCTGGACAAAAACTCTGCAACCACATTTTCTTTCCCTTATTTGTCAATAATAGTCAAATCAAACTATTGTAACAATAACAACCATATAATTATCCTAGCACTAACATCTAAATTGTTCATCAAATATCTAATGGCTATATTATTAGTATGGAAAAAGATTTCGTACCTATTGATATAGTGCCTAAATTTGTTAAAGAATGTACTACAACTAAGAGTTCCTTTTCATTGATAGTGTAATTCAACTCAGCTTTAGAAAAATTCTTACTAATGAAACAAATAACATAAGGAAACTTATCCTCTACCTGTCCCAAGGTTCCCCCCACAGATTTTTCTAATGCATTAGTATGGATATGGAAAGTAAATTCTCATTTGGAACCGCTTAGGATGGGTGTAGTGGTAAACTTTTCTCTCAACACTTCAAGGGCCTCTTGACAACTACTAGTCCAATATATATATGAATCTCTGTCTAGTAAACCAAACAAAGGAGAAGACACTTTATTGAAGTCTTTGATGCATCTCCTATAATATTGATCTAGTCCCAAGAAGATCCTAACATATCTTTTCTTTTCAGTGATAGGGACCCTTTTGGTGATGGCAATTTTGTTTGAGTCTACCTGTATCCTTTCCTTGGATATGGAATGGCCAAGGGCAATCTGCTCATTCATCAAAAACTCACATTTATCAGGGCTTAGAGAGAGATTCACTTCAATGTATTTCTTCAAAATATTGGAAAGATTAGAGAGAGCTTCATGGAAGTCACATCCATAGGGAGTGAAATAATCCATGTATATATCATCAAAGTCGTGAACCAATTCAATAAAAATACTCAAGAATTCCCTCCGGAAAGTAGTAGGGGCATTGCACAAACCAAATGGAAGAACTCTATAAGAAAAGGTAGCCCAACAACATTTGAATGTGGTCTTATCTTAGTCTTTAGGTTTGATCTGGATCTGATAGTATCCACTAAATCCATCGAAGAAGGAGAAGAATTTCTTCCCTGCAAGGGCATCTAGGCCTTGGTCAATGAAGGCAAAGGGAAAATTGTGCTTCCTTGTAGCCTTCTGGATTTCCCAGTAATCCATGTAGATTCTCCACTTCCCATTCTTCTTAGGAACTAACATAAGATGTGACACCCATTAACTCTATGAAAAGGGTATATGAACCCTGCATCCAATAATTTGTGCAGTTCTTCTTTCGCAATATCCTTAAGAGTTGGGTCCATCCCCCTTTGGGGTTGGTGCACAAGCTTTCATCCCTCCTTGATGTAAATATGGTGAGTACAAACCAAGGGATGCACACATTTCATTTCATTATAGTCCCAAGAAAAATCATCTATGTGTTGCCTCATCACTTTGCACAATTTGTCTTCATGTTTGGATGGGAGAGAATGATTTATCTTTAAGGTTATGGATGGTCCAAAATATATAATATTTACATGGTATGGAATTAATTCAATATACCATAAGTGAGCCCAAGGATTAATCCTAGATTCTTTCATCAACTCATCAATTGGTATGGAAGTGGGAGGTTGATTATGAAGGATATGGTCAATGAGATCATATTCTTCAAGTTTCCCCCCTCATGTAATAATGTCCAGAGTGCAGATTTAGTTGGGGGTGGTGTGATACAATTCATCTTATTCCTCCTCTTCTAATGACAAGGGGAAGTCACGTTGAATAGAAGGTTGAGAAGGAGGATAAAATAACAATTGTTTAGACACATGTCCATTCTTAATGGTGATGTTCCCAACCCTACAACTAATGTAAGTATCAGCAATGGCTAACCATGTCCTTCCCAAGATGCGAGGATAGCCATTCAACTTGGTTTTGGGCTAGACAAACAAGAATTGGTAGGATACTGCAAAGAGCCAATGGAGACCATAACATCTTCAGAAACTCCCTCAGTATCTATTGTGGATATGTATGCAATGTGCAACATTATGGTGGTATTTCTCAAATCCCCTTGGAGGTTTGGATTTAGCATGGTTTCTTTATTCATCAAATTGTTTGCAACCTAAATATCAATTAGTATATTAGGGACTATAATGGCATCAATGTGCACATCTACTACAAGTCTTCTAGGGTCTATATATTTTGAGAAGATCAGCCTCCCAACCATCAAATAAGATAATTTCCCAACAACATTTATGGCATGGGTGTATCTTTTTCTTCTCCCAATATTTTTGAAAGATTTATCCTTTATGAGATTATTGTAGATGGGAACATATTTAATAGCATTGGAGAAGGGTATCGTAACACACAAATTCTTCAATGATCCCATAAGTTCAACCTCTTCTAGGGTGTTTTGGATAGGGTGGATCAACCTATCATTAAAAGGAGATGGATTGCCTTAAGGAACACTCTCTTCCATCTCTTCTTCAATGTCTTCAGGTGGGGAAGATGGGTGGTTATCTAGAAGAAATATTTGAGATCGAAGGTTGATCTCCTAGATTTCCACAACATATGTAGGATAATATGTCTTTCCACTATAGAACTAATGTGCTTTCTTCTTTTTTGGGTTTGGATTTGGTTGAGCAAGAATTTCACGTTGCTTAGGTGAAGTAAGATGAGTGAACTATGGTTGAAGTTAGGGTGGAGGTACCAAAGGAGACTAGTTAACTAGAGGCCTCTAGCCTTGTGATGTGTTTCCCCATTGAGAAGAATGGGATGGATATGGATGAAAAGGATTGTTGACAAGTACAGGAAGATATGGAGGAGAATAAATCCAAGAAGGAGGTGTGGAACAAGATGGATGAATGGAAGAGTACTAAGTTTGCAAGGGTGCATTCTGATTTGGATTATAATAAGAGTAGTGTGCACCTTGCATGCCTTGTTGATATTTGCGAGGTCATTTAGGTCTTATTTGATTGATGAAACAATGTTTCTCTGACCCCCCTTCTACCGCTTCATATGCATATTTTAGTCCTATAAAAGAAGGGAATTTGTCTATTGCACGATTTTCTTCACATACTAGGCAGACCTCTATGAAATTCAATGGGAACTCATTCATAAGATGTATTTTGGTGCGTCTAGGGAAAAATATAGTTAGTTCTCTTTATGCTTCCTCCTACTTTCTTTTGATTTTCATAGTATGCATTTGGCATGAAAAGGTATGAAACATTTCACTCTTGAAATCCTCCAACATGTTACCTATCTCATTCTTAATGGATGTTGTGGAGGGAGTGGAATTGATGAAGACTTGACTAGCCTTACCCTTCTTCCTAGCATCCCTAAAGTGATTCTTGAACATAGTTTTAATGTCATCATAGGATAACTGATGGATATCTCCTCTAGACAGCGTGTTGATGGTTTCCAAACATATCTTCCTTGATCCCTTAGAGAAGAACTAGTTTGAGTGATTCAGGATCAAGGGGGCAGTTGGCCCTCCTATAACTGAGTTGAAATCTCTCCCTATAGTCTTCTATGGATTCATCAAGTCCAAGAGTCATCCTAAATATTTCTTCCTTAGTTTCTTTAGACCTACAATAGTCCCTGTACTTTCTATTGAAGGATTGTTACATTTGGGCCCAAGTAGTAATGTTACCCTTAAGCAAACCCATAAACCAGTGCAAGGCTTCATATTTAAGGGTAGAGGGGAATAGATTCAAGTATTCTCATTAGAATCATAGTGATAGTTCCTACAAACAACATCAAATTCAAACATGAAGGTATTTGGATCCTCAGAGGTTAATCCATGCAAGGATGGAAGGGCAGTAGGGCTTATATTCCTCATTATAGCCTCTCCATTGGTGTCTTTGATAGGGAAAGCCTAATTGTCCTTGTTTTCAGCCATAGTTTGGGTAGGTCAAGTGGGTTCTTCTTCTTCCCCAATAGGTTGTTCAAAAATTTTAGGTTGCTCACCTAGAGGGTCTTTTAACTCCCCTATAGTTAGAGAGCGAAACTCACAGTCACTGAAGAAGAGTGAAGATTAAGTGTTTGAGGGTGTGGGGGTTTTTGGTAAGAATTTTCCATGATTATCCCTACTCCTACAAGTCATGAAAGAAAATTATATATAATTTTTATTTTTTACTTTTTCAAAAACTCTAGGAAAAACAGAGAAAATTTCTTAAGAGAAAAAAAGATCTACTTAGACACCTTCTCAGAAACAACGCAAAAAAGTGGTGATCCCTGGTATTGCATAAATGATTTTTTCAACTCCAAAAGGGATCCTCAAATCAAATTATCAACCTAGTGTTCATGCAAACTTCGAGGTGACAATGCTATATGCGTAGCCGGTAGGATTCCACTCATGCCACCCTCAGTTATGACATTAGATCAAAAAGTGGTCAGAGACCATTCCTCCTACTGGATTAGAATAAAAGCTTGTTGACAAAGGCACACTTGGAAATTACTTCTAGCTATGAAAGTGGAAATACCATTGAATCAACTCATGAAGGAACAAGGCTAATCTACTTCTCGAAAGAAAGCTATTTTATATTACCAAACCCATCAAACTAGCAAATCTATTTGTAGAAAGGAAACTATTTTACCTTGCATAACTCATCAACTATCAATCAAAATTGGATGTTCCATCTACCTAGTTCACACACGCTTGTAAATCATCAACCTACTTGCATCATACTTGTGGTAAAAAAAGTAACTCTACTATGTTTTTGTAGTGAAAAAAATGAATGGTTGGAGTGGCCTTGGAGCCTCCCCTCATCATAAAATCATAGTCGGGGGTCATTATTCATCTATACTAAGAAAAAATTGCAATGGGGATCAAAATTGATGAAGGAAAGTGATGTTACAGGTTTGCAACATGTGATTGCTATAGGAGGTCTGTAATGCTACAGGAAGGCCTTTAATGCTACAGAATGGAATCCAAGTGGTTTTTGATGGTGAAAATGTTGTCTTAAGGGTATGGAGAGGTTGATGGAAGTTTAATCAAATGGAGGGAGGTTGGTTGGAGCCCCTAGGTAAGCTTAGGACCTCTGAGAGGCCAGTCTTGCACTAGGATGAGTGCTCTCATTATACTAGGAAAAATAGCTTATAAAATAGGATTTCGAGACATAATTTGGAAGTGGAAGGGGAAGATGAAGGATCTTAAGATGGAAGTGGTAAAGGTTCCATTCCTTACAGATCAACTATCCTTATAATTAGTCTCATGCATGCAACCATTTTTCATTAACAAAATGAAATAAATTTTGATGGAAAAGATGATTTGAATTTAAATAACATCTAATTTATGCAATGCCACTTATCTAACCACTAAAATAACTTCTAATCTAAAGAAAGAAAATGTAAAATAAGAAAACTAACACTAATCTATTTCCAATAAATCATAAAGACAATCTTTTTGGACTGTTGTTGTGAATCCTTCCACTCATTCTCCCACAAGGGAGGTGATGTAGAGGCTTTAACCATATGATTTTATAGATTAGTCTCTACTGAAATGCAAGAAACTATGAACTACTTGGAATCAAGAAGAAACATAAGTACAAGAATAGGGACCAAAGCCTCTACATTGGATCCAAACCCAAGGGTCTCAACCCTCTGAAACTAACTCAGATGCCACTTAAAATAAAACTTCTCGTTATCAAAAAATGTCATGTATCAAACCATAGGGCTTGAAAATTAATAATGACACAACATAAAATTGAAATCCGCACAATAAGTATGCACATAAAATCATAGAAATAATTTATTAAACAAATAAAATATTTACAAGAGAACTATAGGCCTAATCATTGGCTTCTCATTCCCCATCCTACTTCACTTACATGCCTCATGGGCTTACCTAGATTTATACAAGTGGATCTGAACCCAAAGTAGGTTCTAGATCCTAAACAAACTCCCAAAATATCTCTCATGATCCATAAAAAATCTCACATAATCCATTATCTCTGGATAAGATATAAGTAACCCTCAAATCTCTCAACTCTTAAAAAATAATATCTAAGTTTCTCCTATTTACGATAATTCTCATTCTCTCGTAAACCTATAGGAAAAATACATTAAATTATTAAATCCTAACTTAAGGAACAAACTTATTTAGTAAACATGATACCCTAGGTTAGATTATCCTACATATGACTCTCTAGGTAAAATAAAATCATGGTCTCGAGACCATATGTCTTTATAAGTTGATAAAACTCCTCTTGGATCCCAAAATTTACTCTATTGTTGATCATGTACTATGTTATGTTGTTGATGTTCTGTGGATGTCTTTTCCCATCTTCTAGGCTTCCAAACTTTATGTTGTAATTCTCCTTCTGCTATGTTGATGTATACTTTTGCAGTCAAATGTATCCTATTGTTGTCCTTCTGACTCATCATGCAATATCTTGGTTTAAGTGTTTTTTCCATCAATTTCCTTAATTATTCAATTCCAATATCCAATCTAGTTTCCAGTTGAAATTTAATATTACTAGTCTTGAATATCAATTCATCATCTTTAAAATTAAAGTTAAAATTAATTTTTATCTTAGGTTCCACATTTTTACTGCTTGAATATTTCTCTTCTTTATCCACAACTTGATTGGATTCAGGTTACATTAACATATTTTCTAGCAATTATAATTCTTCTTCACATTTCATAAGAAATTTCCGCTCACTTTCAAAAATCATTTCAAAACATCGTTCTTCATCCCTACATGAAACAACATTATTATTTGCAATACATTCATCATCCACACGCCAATTGTGAGATCTAAAACCAACATAATTGTTATCTTCCATCAACAATTCAAACATACTATGTGGATATTCTAAATAGTTTGTCATGACATATGTGGGAATTGAACCCACGTTCACATCAACAGATTTAATTTTAGCATCACCATCGTCCTCACTAAGCATCGGTCCTTGTTATGGTTCATAAATGCATACATTCTTCTAGATTATTTGGAGTTTTTTTGCTTCCTTTAACAAAAATCTGAACTTGTGTTTCTATCTCCTTGCAATCAACTGATTGATTTTCCATCTATCTATATTCTTCATTATCCATCCATGTTTCTGATATTGTTGTAGCTCCATCAACACATCAAGTCATGCCTTCAAATCAACAATATATTTATCAAATTCATCATCATGTACACCAACTGCTATGGCATCCCTGTGGCTTTTCTTTGAATTTTGTAAATGATTATCCATATTCATCTTCATCTCCTTCTTCCCTTGTATAAGGTCCTATGCACTTTGCTTTCTTTGCTGCAAACAACTACAATATCCCTTGTCTTTACAATACATTGACTATACTTTGGGTTTTGAGACATAATGATCATGCCTCCATTACATTCAATGACTGAAACGTAAATGCACTTTTGACTTAATGTTAACTCTATACTTATAATTTGGTATCAACTCTTTACATTAATGGACCTTGGATGGTAGGTACAACTGAAAATGTGCCTTTTTTAAATATATTTCTTGAACTCTCACCTCATCTGCTTATCACTACAACATACCTTATATCTCCATTACTATTACAAATTTTAAAAATTACATTTTATAATCAACCTTATCTATCAAAAGATCTATTTTATGATCACTTTTTGAAATTATATCATATACATCCCATAATTTTATGTATTTACTTAAGAGCTAATTGACATTAAAAATATTGTAACTCCACTCATTATCTCTCCTAGATTAAAATAAGCTCTCACAGATTATAATAATGTGTAGTCCCTTCAAAATTATGCATTATTCAACAAAAAACATGCAATTCATTCAATCACATTTCTTTATGGCAGCAATGAGTTGTCTAACCTCACGTGACACTTCTCCAAGAATCTTGCAACTTCAAAATGGTGGCAACTCCTTGATTGGTGTGGAAATTTCACCAATAATAAGGTTCAAATTGTATAGTGTTATTTTCCAGATTCATCACATTCATGATTTTATTGTATCGACGTTTCAAACCAACCTATATGGTTCATCATCAGGAACAGATGTGTGAAAAAGTAAGTGAATAATGGACCGAAAACAAAAAAAAATTCAAGTTTCGAAAGAGTCTCCTGACGAGCACCAGTATTGAAACAAGAATGCTGCAACTCCTGGGGCTATCAACTTTACTTTATCAACCCGTGTTTCGTACAAACTTGGAGGTGACAGTTTTGTACACACAAAAAGATGCAATGGGTCCACTCTTTGTCACTACTGAGATGGTGATGGACCATTATGGTTTCTTAAACCAGCCTTCTATTGATTTAGAAGAAGTTTGATTACTAATTAATAGAGGGGAATTTTACCCTAATTGAGAGAATTGAAACATTGTCTACTACAGTAAGGAAAGACTGGAATAAATACTTTAAACACACCACTCATCTAGCTATTTGTTAAGATATCTCGCTTTAGACGAGCTCTAAGGTAACATGTGTGTAATCCTAACTATCCTAGGCATGCAATCTTAGATAATCAAACACTTTACTGATGTGCATATGAATGAACACAATAACTCTTTTTTCTTTTTTGTCCTTTTTTTATGGGAATGTAATTGCTAAATCTTCTTCATGGTATGTGTTAGCTCCTGCTACAACAGGCATTCATTTTTCATGATTGGCATTTCACAGGCCAAATATGTCGTACTTTGCTTACCGAAATGCTCCATATTTGCTCAAACAGTCTCCACATGAAGAATGCTACTTCAAGTTCATTCAATTGCCTTCAAATTTTGTAAAGTTATCCCGGTATCACTACTTTTAGTTAAAGGGAGGTCCATATAGTTTAATCTTGGTCTCCCTAGGTTTAAATTTCATGTTTTAGAATATAGAGATTGTAAATCTGTCCAAACAGTTTAATCTTGGCAGATCCTTAGATAGGTAGAGAAATAGAAGAGTCCAACAACTTAATCTGGGCTCCGGAAGAAATAAGGGTAGTATGTAGATAGGAAAGCATCAAAATAAAAATGTATGACGGGTTTGCAAGTCTAAATGCACCCCCAAACAAAAGAAGAAAAAATGTTAGGCAAGTAGGCTGGGTAGGTAGTTCTGAGGCTGTTGAATTGCTGACCAGTTCCATGTTTTCAGGTATCATATCAGGCAGAACATAATCAGCAAAGATTTGTAAGCAAAAAGGCTCAAATGAGGTATAACTGACTCCCCTTCTTCGTTTTCCCCAATCATTAACTAATTTCCCCGGAAGAGGTCAAGATCTACTTGACACCTCTTAAGTTCATCATCTCCATAAACACTAGCTTGAGTAAAGATCTGCTTTACTCAAAGTTGTTCGATGTCTTCTCCCGAAGTATGGTCCTACCCCGTGTGACAGCCTAAGTTTTCCCGAACTTAGCGCTTTCTTACCACCTCCATATTAACCACTAACATTGTTATTTAGCTCCCTATTCTTCCCGTCCCCTTATTAATATTAAGTAAAATTCCCCTATGTAATATCCCTCCCCCTGGTTGAAAAATAACCATAACAACTCCTGGGAATTGTTTAGTTTATCAGAAACTAAGCAAGAGCCCCGACCTCCGAAACCACCTTCTAGATACTATGGACTCCTTCCAAAGTATAAAGTTCCCCCGAGGTAGTTGGACCCCTTCCAAAACCTCAAAAGCCCTTCACACCCACTTACTTACCTTTTTCTCTTCAAATCTGTTTTCACGTC
This sequence comes from Pinus taeda, assembly GCA_000404065.3. Lineage (NCBI taxonomy): Eukaryota > Viridiplantae > Streptophyta > Pinopsida > Pinales > Pinaceae > Pinus > Pinus taeda. The sequence continues at coordinate 299,731 of APFE031460310.1, read as the reverse complement.
TCAACCTCGCACTCTCACATTCATGCAAAACATTGCCCATCTGTCCCCACCGATGCGATACCGCGAAATCAGTGATCGGCGATCACAAACGCCGAGTGTCCAATCCATTCACCTCTCCATCTCCCCCGATGTGATATCGCGATATCGCATATCGGCAGTCGCAAGCGCCAAATGTCCAACCCAATGATCCCCCTCTTTCCCCGCCGACGCGATATCGCGATATCGCATCGGAGTCTCTTCACCACATTCCATCCAGTATCTCATCACGTCGCGCTGTACCAGGGACCCACAGATGACGTCATCCACCGTACATCTGACGCCATGCTTACGTCAGTAGCCAGAAAAGCCGAAAAAGCTTCGCGCAGGAAGAAAAGTCGCACTTCGGAGCTCCAGATCAAGAAACAAAGGCAGTTTTCGATGCGCGAATAGCGCAAAGCGCTATTCGCGCATCGCTACGGGAAATAGGCCATTACGAGGAATCTTCAGGGAATCTTCTGATTGCTGAGCCCACTGCGCGTCGAAAGAGCCCAAAAATCGCCCAATCGTGCCAAAAGATCCGGTTTGAAGACAACAGCAGATCAGTCAGAGAGTTAAAAGTTAATGAGATCAAATCAGCAGGCCTTCAAGCGTGTCAAAGAGTATCAGTCGACGGCGGAAACCATCAATGTAGCGGCAAAGTGTATCAGAGAATATCTTGAGCAGCGGCCCAAAGCAAGAGAAAATTGAATATCTTCCAGCAGATCCATAGGAGGAGAGTGAAATTACTTGAAGCTCTCAAATCATAATTATTGCACATTCAATTCGCACCAAAGCCGAACTGCAGCCCCGAAGCACATTCACTCCAGCAGCAGCGCATCTGGTCCCCAAGGGCCACCTCGTCATTTGTTCCGATTCAGCTGCCCCCAGCGCAGCCAAAAAGATTTACTTGCATTTAATTCCAGCAGCATTTAGATTTTTGAAGAGTCCTAAGCTGACCTGTCAATGTCACTTGTAATGATGTCTTTCCGATATTTTGTTTATAAATACCACCCTAAGCGATATTGTGAAGGGTTGGTTGGTTGGTAGTAGTTGTTGGTCAGTCTTCTTTCCAGCATTTTCTCTGAGCAAAGACTCGAACTGTAACTATCATATTTTTCCATAATCAAAGATTGCTGAAAGCATGGATTGCGAAACAACCTGTTGTTTGTCTTGGCCAAGGAATGATCACGGAATTCCTGTGTCTCTACATGATCCAATAAGTGTTTTTCTTCCTTGTTTATTTTATGTTTTATCACCTTTCCGCCTTTTCTAAATTGGAGGAAAAAAGAATAGCTTAAGATTTGTTTCATTACACCTTAAGTTCAATTTCTGCATTTTTCAATGTTTTCTTCAGAAACAGTTATGAGCTTGTATTCTTAAATGATCTGGTTTACCCTGTTTCTTTCACATATGAGTACATGTCTTTGGAATTCTTAACTGCTCCGGGATTCCACTCATCCACTTCTCCTCTTTGTCAGCATGATGAAATGATTCTCTTTTGCCTTTCATCCCTGATGTTTCATTCCGTACTTTCAGCAGACCGAGTATTGTATCCTGTGTGGCTATCCCGCTCCGTATCCCCTTGTGACCAAGAAAATGCTCGCATGCCTCAATCTGTGACTCCATGCCCAATGGTTCGAAACTTATAACACCTTACTATTCCTCTTTGTTTGAGAATCCTACCTTCTTTCCAATCACAGTCAACATTCCCTTGAAGTCAGAAAGCTAGCCTAAAATCATCAACTAAGGTGGAATCAAAAGGAGAGAGCCCTCTCCGATTGCAGGTGGGCTAGAACCTGCAGTCAGAAGATTGGTTTGTGGTTACCTCGGCCGTATCCCTACTAGGATTATAGGGACAACCTGAGTGATAACATAATGGCGACTCCACTGGGGGCCTCCCCAAATAAATCAATGCAACCACTCTGCAGCTCTGTAGTGGAAGAAGCCGACTTGTAAAAGCCGCAGTCGACCTGTAGCTGCGCACTCCATTGGGGATTCAAGCGCTCTATTCATCTTTAAACCCCACTGGAGGAAGTGCTCCTATTTTTTAGAGCTTGTCACGTTTAGTTCTGATCTTTGATGGTGGACAAAGATCAGGCACTTCAGAGTCCAGACATCCACCTGGCGACTCCACTTCAATTTCAATCAAAGGCTCCACTGAGGAACGAACCAAATGTTACAGCCAAGTACCCCATGTATTAACAACAAGAGAGAATGACTGAATCTTGGGAGGAACTTCCGATAGAAGAAGCTTTAGAAAAATGCAGAGAAAGTTTATCAGAGTTTGAGCTTAATGACAAATTTTTCAGAGCGGTATTGTCAAAAATACCTGGCGGCCGGAATAAACTATTCCTTGAGTTTGTTGTGGAAAAATATGAGAATGAAATTGAACTCTTGGGAGCTCAAAGTCAGTCTTGTGATTTCCGCAACCCTCGAGAGTTTTACCAAAATCTTCCTCCTCCAGTTCAACAAGAAATAGTGTTGTCTCCTGAATTACAGTTTGAGTATGATCTGGGTTCCAAGGGAAAGACAGAAGGATCAGTGGCTAGGGTCATTACCGATGATGTAGCTGATCCTTCCTACCTAAAGAGCCCGGAATCATGCCTAAGCTTCCATGCCTCTATTCAGGAGGGAACACTGTTGCTTGAGGATTTTGTGTGATCTGGGATCCAAGGGAAAGACAGAAGGATCATCTGCTAGGCTCATTATCGAAGATGCAGCTGCTCCCCTCGACCCAGAAGATCCTAAATCATGCCGAAGTCTCCCGTCCTCAACTCAGGAGAAGATGCCGCTACCTGCTGATTCACTAACTCTGCATGATTCTATTGAAGATTCAAAATAAGCAGAAGAAGTTCTCTCACAAGGTACGTTCATCGATCCAATTGCAGATTACATGGAACTTTGGCTTAACAAAATTTTGCTAACATGTTTTCTCAGCGAAGACTGTATGCTTCAGCGGCAAGTGATGGAGGCCTCAATTTTGGTTGTAAAAGCATATGCCCGGATGATGCTTTCGCGTTCAGAAACGATCAGTCAGCAAGTTCATCTCGTTTCACAGTTGCTTTAATGGCTGCACTGGTTGTTTGATTTTACCTAACGGAAAAGTAGTTGCTGGTTAGGGTAGGTAGGTAGAAGGAATAAAGCGGCCGGAGAAAATAAGTTTTGCAGAAGACAGTAAAGAAACTGAAAACCAAGGCGTTCTGGCCTGCTGTTCTTGACTTCCCGCAAGGAGAAGCCATCCCCGAGTGGAGCCACTGTTAGCTCCTGCTACAGCAGGCATTCATTTTTCATGATTGACATTTCACAGGCCAAATATGTCGTACTTTTCTTACCGAAATGTTGCATATTTGCTCAAACAGTCTCCACATGAAGAAGGCTACTTCAAGTTCATTCAATTGCCTTCAAATTTTGTAAAGTTATCCCGGTATCGCTACTTTTAGTTAAAGGGAGGTCCATACAGTTTAATCTTGGTCTCCCTTGGTTTAAATTTCATGTTTTAGAATATAGAGATTGTAAATCTGTCCAAACAGTTTAATCTTGGCAGATCCTTAGATAGGTAGAGAAACAGAAGAGTCCAACAGCTTAATCTGGGCTCCGGAAGAAATAAGGGTAGTATTAGATAGGAAAGCATCAAAAGAAAAATGTATGACGGGTTTGCAAGTCTAAATGCACCCCCAAACAAAAGAAGAAAAAATGCTAGGCAAGTAGGCTGGGTAGGTAGTTTTGAGGCTGTTGAATTGCTGACCAGTTCCATGTTTTCAAGTATCATATCAGGCAGAACATAATCAGCAAAGATTTGTAAGCAAAAAGGCTCAAATGATGTATAACTGATTCCCCTTCTTCGTTTTCCCCAATCATTAACTAATTTCCCCGGAAGAGGTCAAGATCTGCTTGACACCTCTTAAGTTCATCATCTCCATAAACACTAGCTTGAGTAAAGATCTGCTTTACTCAAAGTTGTTCCATGTCTTCTCCCGAAGTATGGTCCTACCTCGTGTGACAACCTAAGTTTTCCTGAACTTAGCACTTTCTTACCACCTCCATATTAACCACTAACATTATTATTTAGCTCCCTATTCTTCCCATCCCCTTATTAATATTAAGTAAAATTCCCCTATGTAATATCCCTCCCCCTGGTTGAAAAATAACCATAACAACTCCCAGGAATTGTTTAGTTTATCAGAAACTAAGCAAGAGCCCCGACCTACGAAACCACCTTCCAGATACTATGGACTCCTTCCAAAGTATAAAGTTCCTCCGAGGTAGTCGGACCCCTTTCGAAACCTCAAAATCCCTTCATACCCACTTACTTACCTTTTTCTCTTCAAAACCGTTTTCGCGTCGCAACCTCACACTCTCACATTCATGCAAGACATTTCCCATCCGTCCCCGCCGATGCGATATCGCGAAATCGACGATCACAAACGCCGAGTGTCCAATCCATTCACCTCTCCGTCTCCGCCGATGCGATATCGCGATATCGCATATCGGCAGTCGCAAGCGCCAAATGTCCAACCCAATGATCCCCCTTTCCCCGCCGACGCGATATCGCGATATCGCATCGGAGTCTCTTCACCACAGTCCATCTAGTATCTCACCACATCGCACTATACTAGGGACCCACAGCTGACGTCATCCACCGTACAGCCGAGGCCATGCTTACGTCAGCAGCCAGAAAAGCCGAAAATGCTTCGCGCAGGAAGAAAAGTCGCACTTCGGAGCTCCATATCAAGAAACGGAGGCAGTTTTCGATGCGCGAATATCACGAAGCACTATTCGCGCATCGCTACGAGAAATAGGCCATTACGAGGAATCTTCAGGGAATCTTCTGATTTCCGAGCCCACTGCGCGCCGAAAGAGCCCGAAAATCGCCCAATCGTGCCAAAGGATCTGGTTTGAAGACAAGATCAGACCAGTCACAGAGTTTAAAGTGTATCAGATAAAATCAGCAGGCCTTCAAGCGTGTCAAAGAGTATCAGTCGACGGTGGAAACCATTAATGTAGCGGCAAAGTGTATCAGAGAATATCTTGAGCAGCGGCCCAAAGCAAGAGAAAATTGAATATCTTCCAGCAGATCCATAGGAGGAGAGAAAAATTACTTGAAGCTCTCAAATCATAATTATTGCACATTCAATTTGCACCAAAGCCGAACTGCAGCCCCGAAGCACATTCACTCCAGCAGCACCGCATCTGGTCCCCAAGGGCCACCTCGTCATTTGTTCCGACTCAGCTGCCCCCAGCGCAGCCAAAAAGATTTACTTGCATTTAATTCCAGCAGCATTTAGATTTTTGAAGAGTCCTAAGCCGACCTGTCAAGGTCACTTGTAATGATGTCTTTCCGATATTTTGTTTATAAATACCACCCTAAGCGATATTGTGAAGGGTTGGTTGGTTGGTAGTAGTTGTTGGTCAGTCTTCTTTCCAACATTTTCTCTGAGCAAAGACTCGC
>APFE031460310.1:228074-292970 GCA_000404065.3 Pinus taeda | reverse complement strand
CCAATGGTTCGAAACTTATAACACCTTACTGTGCCTCTTTGTTCGAGAATCCTACCTTCTTTCCAATCACAGTCAACAGTCCCTTGAAGTCAGAAAGCTAGCCTAAAATCATCAACTAAGGTTGAATCAAAAGGAGAGAGCCCTCTCCGATTGCAGGTGGACTAGAACCTGCAGTCAGAAGATTGGTTTGTGGTTACCTCGGCTGTATCCCTGCTAGGAGCATAGGGACAACCTGAGTGATAACAGTATGGAATGTGGGTTAGAGATGGTTGTGAAGGGTCAGATGGCTTAGGAGGCAAACATGGGTCTTCTCCTAACTTTCTAGATGCACTTTCCTCAAATAAGACTCAAAACAGGCCACTACGGGTCATCCTACAGGATGTCCTAATGCACCTATAGGATGCCCTAATGCTCCTACAGGATCTAGCTGAAAGAGTAGGGAGGGGTTTGGAAGGTGGTATAATTCTTAGGGAAGGTGAATGATGGAAAAAATAAGGCAAGGGAGTGGCTAGGACTTTCACAGAGATCAGACCAAAGTTTGTGAGATGGTTGGATTTAGTCAACAAACCTGGAAGGTTGTTCTTAGGGAATGATGAATTGGTTGATGGACTTAGTGGTTGTTGGTGATCATGGATGAATGAGGATAGTTGGGGCTACTGACATGAGATATTCATACCCCATTGAAACTCCTGCAATACATACATGTCTGGAATTTACCCATGGATGATGTCAAACAAGAAAGATTTCCAATCAACATAAGAAAACAAAAATCCCTTAATTAGTAGCCTATTTCATGCATAGAAATACTTGTAGAATATTGTGAAACACCATGAGATATAATACTAAGCTGGATATATCAGAAAGAACAACTGAAACCTATTCTTGAAAACTGAAAAGATGTTGGTCTAATTAGGAGAAAGCCCTAAATTCCATAAGAAATCAAAATTCTGTCTTTTTGGGAATGAATAGGAGTTTTTCCTCAAACCATGGTCGCTAAAGGGAGGAGTGAGGCCAAATCCACCTGATATCAGCCTTTTTGTTATTTCTTTATCTCTTTAATGATACTACTAAATCTATTCACAAATGGAAGAAAACTAATCAAATTCACCACTACTTGCAATGAAACAATGCCAAAATCAGTTCAACAATTAATCTATGAAATAACCTAAGCATACAAGTATAATAAGAGGAACCTCTACTGTTAGGGTTGGACCCTAACCCAAGAGCTTCAGCCCTCTGAGTCAACTTAGTTCTAGATCAAGGAAATTCTCATTCTCATTATCATATCAAAAATTACATAACAATGTTTTGCCACGATACTTTAACTCAAAAATTCTTAGTGCTCTTAAATAAAAAATCCAAATCCTAATGAGGCTCTAGGCCTCCTTATTTATAGAATTGAGGTCTCCAACAAGTTCCTTAAATATAGGGTAGCTTAGCTCCCAAACACAAGATGAACTTGTTCTTAACTTCCACTGGCTCGATTGCCCATGATTTTCATGACTCGGCTGCTTGCAACTCCAAGCTAGTGTGATTTGATTGAGGGATATTTGAATGGGTGAGGATTTAGTAAGGAAGATCCATCTCCTATAATATCTCCTTGTCTCATTTGAGTTCCTTCACCTTAATTAGCCAAAATTTCCATAATTTTCTCCCAAAAACATGTAATCAATGCACATTAGACCACTAGACATAACATCTTACTTTTACTCATCTCATTAAGAAAAATATAATTAAAACATGTAAGGAATTATGAGAAGAGTTTATTTTAGTAAGCTTTGAGGTTTATTAAGGTCCATATAGTTACCCAATGATGAGGCCCATCATCACCCCCCTACTAAAAGTGTTTCTAATCCTCTGAGAAACTTAATCTATATCCATGTCCTTCATTTCTCTAGTGCCCTCCATGACATCCCATGCTTTTGCTATAGTTTCCTCTTCCTGTCAATAAAATCCTACCTTCCTCTGTATTTTTTCCCACTGCATTCTTTCTTCTTATTCTCTCCTCCCTTCCAACATTACTAAAAGCAGTGGTGGACTAAGTATCAAGCCAATCCAATTGACTTTGAATCTTTGTAGAGCTTGCTTATAAATGGGTGTTCTATTTAGTGCCTCTTTCATTCTCTGAGGAGAATTTTATTCTCTGATTTTTACGCTATGAGGCAAGGTGTTCCACCTCCTTCTGCAAGCTTGCATGTTGTCATCTCCTAGAAATCTAAACATGTCCTCAAAGTGTGTGACTTCTTGTTCTTATGTAGCAAGGTACCTAGGTGCAAGCTTAGGATCATTTGCAATGAGGTTGTGGGTGTTGATGAGAGCCATTGGATTAGATTGTTCATCTCTGATCATGAGGGGTTTTGTCTCTTCTCTTGTCACTACCTTTTTTATCTATGTAGCTCTTACCTCCTCATGATTCATCCATGATGGTAAGGCCATTAATTGCAAGTCTCCTAGTTTTGAATTTGGGTCCCACACATTCAAATCTGTTAAGGCCAGGTTGTGTAGGTAAAACTCAGACATTTTTTTGCTATCTTCCAAGGTGCTTTGATCACAGAGATGAATGAACTACCTATAGTCCTAGAAGGGCATAGTGCCCCTCTATTCTAAAGTATTGATTTGGAATTTTATACATGGTTCCTTGAGATACAAGGCATAAGACTTTGTTGGGATCCTACACTAGATTACCTACAAGGATAATTGGCCATAGTTTCCAACTGGATTTCCCTTTCTTGTAGCTCTCCTCTTAGACATGCATTCTCTGCTTCTAACTGAGATTTCATAATTTCCTCTTTGTCCCTTATGCTGCTGATCTCTTTACCCATATCTTTCAATTTTTCCTGCATGTGGCCTACATCCTCCACTCATTTTGACATGGAAATTTGCATCCACTTGTGAGTCCTTTCCCTCTCTCTTTCGAGCTCAAAGAATAAGGGAATGGAAAAATTTTGTGGGATTACCCTACCTTATTCTATGAATATGTAGTAAGAGCAGATGTTGGGATATGGACTAGGTTCCATTAGTTATTGGTATTCTTCCTTTGTTTCTTGTGGAGTGATACATTCTTGGTCCCTTTTCTGTACATCTTGTAGGTTTTGTTATCACTCAGGTTGTTCCCCAAAAGTTGTAAGAAAAGGGAATACAGCCAAGGTAACCACAGACCAATCTTTTAGACACAGATTCTAGCTAATTTGTATCTAGAGAGGGCTCTCCTTTTATAATTTAGCTTTGTTTTTGAGTGATATTAGGCTAGTTGTGAAGTACAAGGGTTTTTGTTTTGAGTTTGTATGGTGATATTCAATAAAATAGGAGTGTAGGTCTGAGAAATTTAGTCCATTGGGCTAATGGAGTCTATTAGGATGAATTGCTGGATATGGTTTCTTTAACAGAAGATGGTACTACAGAGCAAGGTAATCAATCATGGAACAATTTATATGCTGGAATCATATGGAATGGAGTCAGTGGGTGAAGGGAAATTAAGAATCCTTCATCATGTTGACTGAGGGAAAGTGAATGATTATGACCAAGAAGCAATTAAGAATTTCTTAGCATTTAATCAATATGAAAGAACTAGGGGAAACAAGAACAGTCAAGGGTTCCTGTTTATGCTAATTCTGAAGAAAACATTAAAACTAACAAAGACTGAACACAGAGTGCAAGCAAGCAAATTCTGAGTTATTCTTTTTCTCTATTATTTAGATCATGAAACATAGATGATATAACAGACAAGAAAACTATAAAAAACGAGTTAGAAGGAATTATTGATCCATGAAACGATTCAAGAATTCTGTAACAGGGCCCTCAGCATCAAATTCCACATCCAGAGAGTTCAACGACAATGGATTCCGACAACTTTCATATTCCAAAAATTTTCAAAGTTACAATGAAGTTTAAGAAAAGCATCACCAACCCTGAATACTTTGCTTGGGGACGTATTTATACAAAAATGTAACAAAATATCTTAGAGAGATAATATCTACTGAAGAGTTATTGTTTTCACAAGAAACAGAGACATATAGTCTTGAAAATAGTGAAGAAATAAATGAAGAAGTAAATGTTGTTCTGTTGGTTGCTTAGTTTGGTGAGATATGCTGACTTTAGGCTGGGTGAGTCGGCTGGTAGCTATTTCCCACTGATATTCCGCACTGCTACCCCAGCTTTCTCGAGTGTCTTCAATTCTAATGAGACACACTTTGATTTATATGCCTGTTCTTTGATTATGTTTACCAACTCATAATAAATGGTGCAAAACTTTCAACTTTCCAAAGATATCAAAGATGGGTTCATAGGATTCCTAACATATCCTGCCACCACTGCTCTTCTGGTAACTTATGTCTTTACATCTTTCTCAAAGTCTCATCAGCGTCTATGTACTTGAAGAATTTAGGTTGGACTGTAAAAATATGTTTTACTTCATGTTCAATATAAAACAGATTTTCCAAGTTGTTGTAGAGGGTTTGGCTAGATGGAAGGGCCTTCTCTCTTGAAGTACTTGATGATGCATTTACTTGATCAGCAGCATGTTTATTTAACCTATGTGTATACTCAACTTGTCTCAGTAAGCGTTCATTACTCCCCAACAGACTTGGTAATCCCATTTCATGCAAAACTGCAAATCTTTCTATAAACGAGTTTATCTCCACTTGTATGCCTTGGCACCTCCTTTCCAAATTTTGCATCAGGGTTCTCATGGTTAGAACTCTTTTGATCATTAGAATGGTGTTTGTATTCTCTTTGATGTCTAGTGCTATTAGTTATTCACTGGTCTTAGTGTTCAAAAAATGTATTAGCCTGTTGGCCTGTTCGGGCATATATCCCAATAAAGCTCTGGCCTTTTGAATTTCCACCTGGGTTGCTGCTATCAAGTCAATCTGCTCATATATAACCTGAATAGATCTCCTCACATTACTAATATATTGATTGATGTTAGCCCACAAAATGCCTTTTATTTCTCCCAAAGGCTTATTTAAAGGGAGGTCCTTTTCCAATGCTTTCACTTTGTTCTCTAATGCCTTCACCTCCCATGTCTTTTCTGCTACAGTCATTTTGGATTTATCATAGCTTAATTCTAACTTTGCCAATTTCTCTTTGGCCTCTTTCAACTCTAATACTTGGAGTTTTAATTCCTCCATGGCTTTTATTAACTCCTCTGTGGTCATGCCAATATTGTTGTCGGTTGTTGCTGCTAGAGCTGAAGTTCCTGTAGTTGTTTCCGTTGTGGCTGCTAGAACAGTTGGAGGTAGTGTTGTTGCAGCTATTGAAGGGGTGGTGGTGACTGTTGGAGCTATTTATGGTGGTTGGGAGGTCGACTCTCCCTGATTTTCTTGTAATACTTTCTCCAATGCTTGTTTTGTCTCACTTGATCTTTCATTCATCCTCATAAGCAGGTCCATCATGTGCTCCTTTGCTTTTTGTTGCACAACCTCTATAGTTTGTGGATGCATAGTAGTAGGCAACTTCAATTGTTTCTTGAGGGCAGCAATGTCCTCTTCTTTTTCATCAATGCTTTTATTCCTTTGGCATCCTTGGGATCATGTCGCAGTTCGATAATAATATCTTCTAAGGACTTTATCCTATTGATCTTGGCTAAAGAAGATGCCTTCTCCAAATCTAGTTGAGCAGAGGTGTTGCTCAATGAGTTCTACAATTTGTGAGCTAACATTGCCTTATCTGCCAATGTGGAGTAGACCATTTCTCCAGTTTGCTTGTGCAACTCAATCTGGTCCATTGGATGAATGTCTTTGGGAAGGACCTCTAGATTTGTTCTAATATAGTCAGTTGCTGATTGTGGCTGCTGCACTTTAGGCTTAAAGTGGCTCAAGATTATTTTACCTTCTTTGATATCATATGCAGACATTAGCCTTTGCTAGTTGGTGGGTGTCATCCTGAGAAATTGATTATAAAGTTGCAGCCTCAATGGATCATTCTGGATTTTATATCCGTGAATGTTCTTTTGATATCAGAACCTTGCTTGCTTTGCAGCCTAGTGGATGAAACTTCCACACTATGCTTCCTTTCTAGGTCCTGCGTGTGAGAGCTGGTGGATGTTTGTATCACCGGGGATGTCTGTGGGTTGGTTTCCCTCTCATCTCTTAGACTTTCTATTGTTTCTTCAATGATTTCCTCTTCAGATAGAGGATTAAGTCTTTGCCTTTTTTCCCCTGGTTGCTTTGCCGGTCCACTCATAAGTGTGCCTTCTTCCCTGTCTCTTTTCTTGCCTTTTTCCTCGTTTAGAGGAGCATGTAAAGCTGGTATCTCTGGTGCTTTGGTCTGGGAAGGGGGAATTTTCCCTTGGTGCTGTTCCTTTGATGTTGCTAGCTGACCTATCATTGCTTCTTGTTCTGTGCCTACTACTTCCTTGCCCTTTGATGACCCTGTACTTGGTGCACTGATTTCCTATAGAGGTTGTTGTGAAGTTCCAGCAGAGGATGTACCCACTCCAGTTTGCTGGGGCACCTTGAAAAATACCTGTCCAAAAGAGTCCAGGTCAAGAGTCTTTTCAAGATTTTTCATAGCTTGTTCCATCACTTCTTGCTGAGTGAGTTGCTCTACCAATGTACCCTCTACCCACTCATCCTGATTGGCAAATTGCTTTATTTCAGGGAGCCTAGAATGTTTATAGGCCGATAGCATGTATTTTACTCTCCTATAATTTATAAAGCCATTTGGGTCATAAGGTACCCACCATAAACCTTTCTTCAGTTTAAGTTCTTCCCCCAATATCTTATCAGCATCTGCCCAAGCTTCTTTCTTGTTAATGATGAAGGGGCCTAACTGGTTTTTTATCCTTAGTTTGGCCTTTTTATTTGCATTGTGAAAGTGAGTTAAATCTGCATTGTAATTTTCCTGAAATACTCCTGTGCAAACAATCTCATAGGCACGTATTTGGGCAGCTTATAAGGGAACAACTCACAGCCATATATTCTGATTTCCGTGTGATTCTTGTTGAAGTACCATTCACCTATTCTGTAGTTTTTGGAGAGCTATAAAATCTTCTGCATATCACCAGAGAGTTTAGGAGGAGTTCTCATCAGTAGAGATGAGACCGGGTGTATAAATAGGTCAATGAATTCACAGTAGGTGTAAGGAGAGTCAGAAACATGGTGGAACACTGAGGTCCAAAATATCAAATACCTTCTCTCTCCTTTGGAATCCAATTTTCTGATAGGAAACTAAAAACTGTCTGTTTGATAGTATAAGAACAGATGATATATATAAGATGTATACTTGAAGACTCCTTCTCTGTCTAAACTCATGAACTGGTCATGGATCTTGTTGGCTATGAAAGTAGTATAGTCATACTTGACAACAGGGGGCTGTCCTGGAGTAAATATGGACAAAAAAACTGATGTGGTCTCATCAACATATTCACTTGTCTTGAATCCCAGGATATAGGATATCATATCAATAATGAATTTTATAGCTTCATTGAACCAAACATTTACATATGGAGGTGGGCCTCGGTGCTGGCAGTCTGGTTTCATAAGCGTTTGAGTAATACAGGTTATCTCTGAACTAGATAGTTTAGGGCCTTGCTCAAGCAAGAATCCCATAGAATGAGGAGCCAAAGGCTGAGTTGGTTTGAAGTGTAACATGTCATTGATGGACTTAGGAGTTATATAAAAGAGGACTGAATTCTAGTGGGAGTCATAACTGCTCTCTGGGCAGGTTCATAATTGGCACGGCATAGGTGGATAATATTAGGGAATGCATTGACTGAGGGGAGGTAGTATATAGGTAGGTTGGATTCCCATATCCCATAGAGATCAAAGTTACTTTGGTGATTTTTCCTAATTTCACAAAATGCCTGAAGGTGGTTTTTGTCACTAGTTAAGTCTTGGATTTGAAAATATCTATCATCCAAGGGAAACTACTCCAACTCTTTATGAGGTGCATTGAGGGGAGCAATGTTCAGGGCCACCGGAGCTTCCATTGTTCAATTCTCTGGGTTTTTTAAGCTGGAGGTCAAGTTTCTGTGGGAAAAACGGGAAGAATGGCAGTTCTGGTGTATTTCGGTGGGCTAACAGACTGTTCTACTCTTCAATTTGGCTCTCCCAGGAAGAAAGTTTTGTTGAAAAGTGGAATTTATAGGGTTACTAGTAAAGTCGATATATACCTGGAATATAGAGGTAAACTGAGTAAGTGCAGGATGAATAATGTAGTACAGAGGGCGCTGCTAGACTTTGCTAGTCAGGGTGGCAGACTAGAGCTTCGGAATCTGCTTTTGATGTAATTCGCATGCAACAGTCGCATGAAAACAACGAGTAAAATGGGTGAAAATGACAGTTTTTACGAGTTTTTAACAAAAATTTGGCTTTTGGGGGTTTTTGGCGCTTTTCGGTCGAATGACGTCAACATGACGGAATGGTTTGTCGCGTAGTGGGGTGACGTGGTGGTGACATCAGCAGGCGGAGTCAAAAAAGGCAGTAAGCGGTATTGCCCCGCACAGCTTTTGGGCTAAGGGGGTTTCAGGTGAAGGGGCAGCGAGTAGTGCGGGAGGGTGCCATGTGTCCTTGGTATGGCGGTAAAGTACAGCAGCAGAGGGGGTCGCAATATAGATCTGGGTCGTTGGATGGGCTGGCCCACATCCGATGTCTGGCGGTCAATGGAGGTGGCAGAGGGCTACATCGCAGGGCCCAACATATGATAAGCATTGATTTAAATATATCGGGGCAATTTCCATTGGTTGTCGAGGGGATTAAACTGTTAATTAACTAGGTGTTAATTAACTTTTGAATATTTGTGTGGTAGAGGTTTTTAATGTATTCCAGCTGAACCATTAAACCCTCATTTATATAGTATTATGGTTATAGATTAATCGGGGCGGGATATTAAATTTTTGGGGTTTTTCCATATGTTTACGTAATACGGGTAGGGTGAAGAATATAGGGATTTATATAATACTGGTATTAGTTAATATGCGTTTATGAAGAGGCGCCAAGCTATAAAGTTTGATAACTTAGGCTTAGGAGAAAAGAGAGGTTTTACATAAGAAATGTGGCTTCTTTTCCTTAGTAAAATAGAGTTGTATTCAGGTTTTTTTCATGAAATGGAGTTATTTAGGAGTATTGAGCAGATCTCAGTATCCTTGCGGGGAGTTTAGTAAGTGATTTTGGAAAAGGTTGAAGGGAAGTTAGTCATGCCTCACTTGATCTGTAACCAAATAGCTGCCATGGTACTTATGATATCAGATAAATATCAGTGAGAAACCAAATTAACCATAAGTAGGATTTTGCAATACCAAAACTGCCTACCCAACCTATTATACCTAACCTTTTTTCTTCCTTTTCTTTGGGTGCACTTGGACTAGAAATCCACAACAATCTTCTCTTCTTTTTATTGCAATCATATCTAAGTCTACCCTTATTTCTTTCAAGGGCTCAGTTTTAACAGTTGAGCTCCTTTGCTTCTCTACCTACCTATTCACCTGCCAAGATTGAACAGTTTGGAAAAGTATTGTTTCTCTATCTCTAAGACAAGTAAATTCAAACATGAACTGGCCAGGATTAAACTGTTTGTCTATTCATCCATGGCAGCATAAATGAACAAGCTACACACCATCAGATTTTGCAAAAATAGAACAGAAGTGGCTTTTTGGACTTGCACACTTTTATGGTCCTTTGTTTGGGGTTCATTTGTTTTATTTTCTTGACCATTTCATTCTTCTTGCCCTTTGATTTTTCTTTTAGGGAATACCCTCTTTACATTCTTTTGAATTTTATTGATTTCTTGGGAATATGGAAAACCTTTGCAACCAACCAAAGGTATGAACATATTATAGCTCTTCAATGTCAAAATGACACCTATTGGTATAGGAACCTAACAGTGGCTCCACTTGGGGATGGCTTCCCCTGGTGGAAAGTCAAGAACAACAGGTCAGATGGCCTTATGTACAATTCTGGCCGTATTCTGAAATTTTCCTTTGCTGTAAGTGGACAAACTGTTCAGAGGACCATGTAAGATATACACATCTCTCATGAGCTGATCCAAACAATTATACCTCAGCTTTTTTCTCTGAAATCTGCTTCTGTTGGTTGCTTTATTATACTTATAACAGTTGTAATTGTGAAGCTTAGAGCCTTCTCTTCGGGCTTCAACTTCAACAAATTTGTTGCCCAATCTGAGCCTAGACATTATTAAATATAAAGTATGTATAGGTTAAGACAAAAATACTTTAGATAGCTAGATCAAAATAGTGCTTGAGCATCTGGCCATTAACTGGACCTCCCTCTGCTTCTGTACCATCCAGGCTCCTTAAAATGTAAGTATTGTTTCCTTGTACAGTCTGGATAACAAAAGGTCCCCTCCATAGGAAGTCAAACTTCCCATGTTTTCCTTTATCTTCTCTCCTGGAGTCCCATTTCAAAACCTTGTCTCCAATATAGAAATCCTCTGCCTTAGTCCTCCTATCAAACATCTTCTTGAGCTTTTCATGTAACACTTGAGATCTCTGATATACCTCTTCTCTGGTCTGCTGTAAATGGATAGTCCGATTTATCCTTCTCTGAATGTCATTGGGTTCTGCCTATACTTCTAGTAACAACTTCATCACAGGGACGCATAAAGATGAAGGAAAAATAGCTTCCGTGCCATAAACCAATTCATAGGGGCTTGTTCCAAAGGATCTTTTTGTGGTCAATCTGTCTGCCCATAGTGCATTGATAAGCTTCTTATGGCAGTTTTTCTTGTTTTCTTCCAATATTTTCTTAATGATATTGATTAGGCTTTTATTGAATGACTCAGCTAAACCATTACCTTGAGGGTAATAGGTTGTGGAGTGGCCTAAGGTAATGTGGTACTTGTGGAAGAAATTGATCATTTTCTTTGATTTGAAAGCAACAAAATTGTCAGTTATAATCTTTTAAGGACAACCAAATTTGGACAGGATGTTGGTTTCTAAGAATTGCGTCATCACTAAATCATTGGCTTGCCTACAAGGGATGGCCTCTATCCACTTGGTAAAATAGTATGTGGCAGTCAGGATCAATTTATGTTGGTCGGAGGAGGGAGGATGGATTTCTCCAATAAAATCTAAACCCCATTGTTGGAATGGTCTTTTGGTGGATATGGGTTTAAGAGGTAGAGGAAAAAGTTTCCTCTTTCCTTCAAAAATTTGGCATTTACGGCAAGAAGTTACAAATTTCTTTACATCAACAAACATGGTAGGCCAATAAAACCCAGCCCTTAGTATTTTATCAGTAGTTGATTTCCAATACAAATGTCCACCACAATCCCCTGCATGCAGTTCTTTCAGCACTTTGTCAGTTTCATCCTTTGTCAAGCAATTCAATAAAATGCCTTCATGATTTTTCCAAAATAAAGCATCATCTAAAATACAGAATTTTGAAGCTTTCATTTTCAGAAATCTTTTCTTAGTTCTGGATAATCCTGGAGGAGCCTACAGGTTTAGCAATACATAAATTATATCAACATACCAAGGTGATTGTAAAAAGGGTTGATTGACTAGTGGAGTCGCCATCTCCTGTTCATTATCCAGTTCATTGATATCAAGGGCTTGAAAATTTGTTTCAGTCATAAGTTTCGCTCATTCTTGTCCTTTTATCAGCTTTGTTGGTTTTATTTCAATGTCATATTCCAAAATGCTAGCTATCCACTTGCAACATTTGCCTTCAATTCCTTCCTGAGTTAGGATATCTTTGACAACAATATTTGGCACGTAAGCTATTACATGAGAGTATAAGATATAAACTCTGAAGTCCTTAATAGCTTTTACAAGGGCGTAAGCCTGTTTTTCCATGATTTGATATTTTAAAGGTGCATCCCTCAGTGCTTTGCTAAAATAGGCTATGGGTTTTTCATGTCCTTGATCATCTTTTTGTAGCAAGACAGCAACAATAATATGTTCTGAGGCAAAGGAAAAGATCATGAAGTCTCTATCAAATTTTGGGTTGGTAAGGATTGGTGTTCTAGTCAAAGCCATTTTGATTTCTTCAAATGCTTGTTTGGCTTCTATTGTCCATTTTACCTTGGAATCCTTTTTTAACAAGTTATTTAGCAATCTGATTAATTCAGCTACATTGGGTATGAATCTCTTTAAAAATTTGATCTTCCCTAGGAAAGATTGAAGTTCTTTGACATTTCTAGGGTCAGGAACTTGCAGAATGGCTTGTATTTTGTCAAGGTCAATTCTTATGCCATCTTTTCAGATTATGTGGCCTAACAGTTTGCCCTCTTCTAGGCCAAATAATGACTTCTTAGGATTCAGTGATATACCATATTTTCTGCAGATTAAAAACACTTGTCTCAGATGATCTACGTGTTGTTGGTCTAATTTGGAAAAGGCAGTGAGATCATCTAGGTATATCACTAGGAAATCATGAATTTCTTTAGCAAAAGCTATGTCCATTGCACGCTGGAAAGTTGCCCCTGCATTCTTGAGTCCAAATGGCATTTTCACATATTGAAAGTTCCCCAAGGTGTTGTAAACACAGTCTTATCCTGATCATTAGGGTGAACTAGAATCTGGTTGAAGCCTGAAAACCCATCCAACAACGAAATCCTAGAGGCAGCCACTACCCTTTGTAAAATGTGGTCCATTTTGGGCAAGGGGTAGTTATCTTTCAAAGAGACTTTGTTCAGATTCCTTAAGTCCACACACAATCTGGTTTCTCCTGTTTTCTTTCTAGTGGGTACTAAATTCGAGATCCATTCTGAAAATATAATGGGTGCAATTATCCCAACATCATACATTCTTTTGACTTCCTTTTCAATTAGAGGTAGGAGCACAGGGTTGACCCTTCTGAGTTTTTGCTTAAAATGTTTTTGATTTTCTTTGAGGGGTATTGTATGTTGAACCACAGAAGTATCATAAGACTTGAGATCTTCATAACTCCATGCAAAAACGTCCTGAAATTCTTTGAACAGTTCAACACATTTAAGCTTTTGGTCAGGAGGCAAAGTTTTGGACACTTTTATCATTTAGGACTTTGTTCAGTTCCTATCTTACAGTCCTCGATCTCTGCATTTAGAGGCTGCATTTTGAGCTTCCTTGAAATATCATTAGAACCAAAAATGTCTTCTAGAGGTGTTAATCCTGTGGGTAAATAATTGTCCTTTAAATCAATGACTTCAGATTCTCCTCCAATGGTTTTATCAAAGTCTATCTCCTTTAGCTCTTGCAACTCTTTGCTGGTAAATTTTGTTGGATGTAGTATTCGAGTTGCTGTTTCAGCTAAAATATGTGTTTTAATTTTGGATATTTGATCAACTTCACAAATAGTGCCCGTGTCTATATTAGTGCTGGAAAATTCTTCTTTTAAGGTCAAGAAATTATTAATTTAGGTGTCATTGTCAAACACTTGCCAGTTTTTTACATTGTTAGGTACGATTGGCATGTGTTTAATCTAAGTCGTAAAATGATGAGTAGGCTCAAATGGCAGTTTACAAGTGCTGGCAAATGTTTCTAAACTGTGAGCATGTAAATTGTGTTTCCTTGGAATTTTGGCAAGCTGTGTTTCTAGAAAGGTATTGAGTATTTCAATTATTGCCCCTCTATAAGATCTTAATCTAAGATCATTTGCGAGGAAGTTTCCTTTCATTTGTTGAATAACTAAATCAGAGTCTCCCAAAATTGATACCCTAACTGCACCTAAGCTTTTGATCAGTTTGAGTCCCAACAAGAGGGCTTCATATTCAACCATGTTATTAGTGCATCTAAAATTTAGCTTGTATGCATGACCTTCAGCATGGTTATTTTCCAGATCATGAATCCAAATTGCTGCCCTTGCTCCTAGTTTATTGACTGATCCGTCAAATTCCAAATACCAAAGGGTTTCATGCTCATAGTCAGTATTTGGAGTCTGAATGATTTGTTTTATGGGCAGATATAGTTCTTTATTTTCAGTTGGTTTTTCTTGGTGGTCTGATATACCCTTGTTCATAGAAATTTCTTGCTCTTGAACACTAGATTTCTTATTTATGAATTTTTTTTGCTCTAAATCCAAAGCATTGACATCAGTTGGGGGGGGTAAATTTCATCATTGTATAGGATAAAGGAGTCTATATCAGAATGCATGGAATAGATGGGAAAATTTTGGGGTTTCTCCTAACTGCTCACTACGTATTTCATCAAAAGTCTCTTTGTATAACTTCTTTGGTTGCCCAAATACTGAAATGGTAGCATAGGATATGTCCAACTATAATGATCCTTGCAGTTTTGCTCCCCAAGACCTAGACACTAGAATTCCATAGTTGGGTGGATTATCAGCTACCACCACATCCATTAAAATGGTCTTGGCAGGGTATTGAACTAATGAGACACATAAATCTTTGATTAATCCTAGACATTTGACCTGGCTTGAATCAAAAGAGAAGAAGTCTTTTTATGGCCAGGTGATATCTAGGTCCAGCTTCTCCATTACAGATTTGGGCATTAAATTATGAGAAGCACCAGAATCAAACATAGCATTGTTGGGTATCTTATCATGAATGTTTAGACTTACATAGAAAGGAGGAACTCCTCCATCTACTGATTTCCCGTTTACTTCAGGACCAAAGATTAATTCTGGTTGGTCATTGAGGACATTTACTGCATCTCTGTTTTCTGAAATTTGAAGTGATATATTGATTTGTTCTCTATAGACATGATACTTAGCCAGTTCTGACAGTGGACTGGCTATTTTTAACTTGCCTATTTCAGTCTCAAGGTTGAAGGGTTTTTCAGTTTGAATTTTTGCATTTCGGGCAGCAAGGCTTTCTTTTTCTGCAACATTTTCTGTATCTACCTCTTTTGCAGGCATCTTGTTATGAGTTGAAGATGTTTCTATGTCAATTCCTAGAGGTTCTCTCACAATTTCTTTGGAAAGAATGGAAGTTGAAGATTGTTTACTTGATAGTTGATTATCTAAAACATCCTCAATTATTGGACTGTTTGAGTTAGGAATTGCCTTAGGAGGAGTTTGTATAGGAGGGTTCTTGATATTAGCTTTGATGGGTTGCTTGGTTTCTTTCTGTTTATTGTCATCAGGGACATCTATTCTCCTAGTTCTTAGATTATATTGTTTGTGGACTTCATAGACAGCTGTGTCATATCCCTCCTTAAAATCAAATGATTCCCCTGATTGAATTTGGAACTGACCTAGAGTGTGAGCCTGTTGGTCCTCTTGGGTTAGGAAAATTTGTTGTTCACTATTGAAACCCATTAAGTTAATCTGGGTGTCTTCTGTGGGCTCACTAGAAGTTGAAGCTTCAACATAGTTTTCTTGAAATGGAGGTCTAATGTTTTGGTCAGAGCTAGTCTTTGCAATGTTAGGGTTTGGTTTTTTCTAAAGTTTGGATCTCTTCCAACATTACTTGGTTGACCATCCCAAGATGATTTTCTTTCAATTTTTTCTACCCTATCCCCAAGTCTATCCATTCCTTTAATGATGGCATCTAATTTTTGTTCAAAGGCGGAAGGTTCTTCTTTGGTGGGTATCCTTCGTTCAGCTCTGGCTTGAGCTCGTTTGGAAATTAGGTTGGCCTCAACACTGACAACTATGCTCTGCATGTCTTCTAAGCTTCAAGGAGCCCTTTCCCTAATATTGTATGCCATATCAGAGTCAAATCCATAAGGGAATTTGATCAAGGCCAACTCTAGTGGAGGTCTTAGATTCTGAGGAATAGCATTGTATACGTTGTTAAATCTGGTGTAGTAATCTTGCATACTTTCTTGTGGACCTCTCTTTAAGTTTTCATATTTTGATAAGATGTGGAGGGGATATTTTTTCTTTTCCTATATGTTTAATAAGGTCTTATAGAGAGCCTCTAGATTATTGATAGTTTTTGCAGGGAGTGCTCTAAACTAGGTTCTTACATCTCCAGTTAAGCTTTGGACAAAAGCTTTCATTCTTACATCATCATCATCATAAACCTCATAGTTTTCAAAATAATCCATAATTTTCTTGGTGTGCTATTGAGCTGTGTAAGTGCCAGTACCATCAAAATAAGTGATTTTTCTTTGATAATGTTGAGGCATAGCCCCTGGATTTGTAGGTAATTGAAGGGGAGCATATCGGTTTTCCATATTTGCAGAGATAAGTGTAACAACCGGAAGAGCAGGGATACTAGTTGAAATGTATACAGTGGATGGGGGAGTGGAAAAGATGGTTTGAAGTGTTGAAGGTGAACTAGGAGTTGCAACAATAATGGCAGAAAGGACTACTATTTTTCTAGGAGTAAGCTCAGATTGGGTAAGAGTTTGCTGATATATGTCAAGGGGTGAACTAGAAGAATGTTCTTGGCTTTGCTGGGTTCTAAGTTTCTTGGGAATGAGATTAGGATTTTGAAACACAGGTGGGCGATTGGGATCTAGATTTGATCTATTGTAATGGACCTTCTTCTTTGGAGCCAGCTTCTGAATATATTTTTTAGGTTTTTCTTGAAATATTTAAAGGATACAACTCTTGATAAGATCTTTCTAGGAAGTTTAAAATATGGGAGTTTTGAATTTTCATGAAAATCTATTGAAACAAGGGACTGGTCAGGTATTTGAGACAACTGTTCAAAGCCTAAAACTAGACTGGAGATAGAATGAAGTAGCTTTTATTTACTCTTGCAATTGCATAGCAAAAGCAGTTTCAAAAGCTACCTAGTTAACTTTAGGCTCCATATTTAGTTTTAAAAACAAACAACAGTAACAAACAATTTATTCAGAATCACTAGCGGAGTCGCTAATGATGTTATCACTCAGGTTGTTCCCCAAAAGTTGTAAGAAAAGGGAATACGGCTGAGGTAACCATAGACCAATCTTTTAGACAAAGATTCTAGCCAATCTGTATCCAGAGAGGGCTCTCTCTTTATAATTTAGCTTTCTTTTTTAGTGATATTAGGCTAGTTGTGAAGTACAAGAGTTTTTGTTTTGAGTTTGGATGGTGATATTCAATAGAACAGGAGTGTAGGTCTAAAAAATTCAGTCCATTGGGCTAATGGAGTCTATTAGGATGAACTACTGGATATGGTTTCCTTAACAGAGGATGGTACTACAGAGCAAGGTAATCAATCATGGAACAACTTATAGGCTGGAATCAGATGGAATGGAGTCAGTGGGTGAAGGGAAATTAAGAATCCTTCATCATGTTGACAGAGGGAAAGTGAATGATTATGACCAAGAAGCAATTAAGAATTTCTTAGCATTTAATCAATATGAAATAACCAGGGGAAACAAGAGCAGTTAAGGATTCCTGTTTATGCTAATTCTGAAGAAAACATTAAAAATAATAGAGACTGAACATGGAGTGTAAACAAGCAAATTCTGAGTTATTCTTTTTCTCTATTATTTAGATCATGAAACGCAGATGATATAACAGACAAGAAAAATATAAAACACAAGTTATAATGACTTATTGATCCATGAAACGATTCAAGAATTCTGGAACTGGGCCCTCAACATCAAATTCCACATCCAGAGAGTTCAACGACAATGGATTCCAACAGATTTTATATTCCAAAAATTTTCAGAGTTATAGCACAGTTTAAGAAAAGCATCACCAACCCCGAATACTTTGCTTGGGGAGGTATTTATACAAAAATGTAACAAAATATCTCAGAGAGATAATATTTACTGAAGAGTTATTGTTTTTACAAGAAACAGAGACACGTATCTTGAAAATAGTGAAGAAGTAAATGTTGTTATGCTGGCTGCTTAGTCTGGTGAGATATGTTGACTTTAGGCTGGGTGAGTTGGCTGGTAGCTGTTTCCCACTGATATTCCACGCTGTTGCCCCGACTTTCTCGGGTGCCTTCAATTTTGATGAGACATGCCTTGATTTATATGTTTGTTCTTTGATTCTGTTCACCAGCTTATAATAAATGGTGCAAAACTTTAAACTTTCCAAATATATCAAAGATGGGTTCATAGGATTCCTAGCATATCCTGCCACCACTGCTCTTCTGGTAACTTATGTCTTTGCAACTTTCTCAAAGTCTCATCAGCGTCTGTGTACCTGAAGAAGTTAGGCTGGACTGTAAAAAGATGTTTTACTTCATGTTCAATATAAAATAGATTTTCCAAGTTGTTGTAGAGGGTTTGGCTAGATGGAAGGGCCTTCTCTCCTAAAGTACTTGATGATGCATTTACTTGATTAGTAGCATGTTTACTTAACCTGTCTGTATACTCAAATTGTCTCAACAGGCGTTCATTACTCCAAAACAGACTTGGAAAGCCCCTTTCATGCAAAACTGCAAATCTTTCTATAAAAGAGTTTATCTCCACTTGCATGTCCTAGCACCTCCTCTCCAAATTTTGCATCAGGGTTCTCATGGTCAGAACTCTTTTGATCATTAGAATGATGCCTATCCTGTATATGATGTCTAGTGCTTCTAGTTCTTAACTGGTCTTAGTGTTCAAAAAATGTACTAGCCTGTTGGCCTGTTCGGGCATATGTCCCAGTAAAGCTCCGGCCTTTTGAATTTCCACCTGGGCTGCTGCTATCAAGTCAATCTTCTCATATATAACCTAAATAGATCTCCTCACATTACTAATAGATTGATTGATGTTAGCCCACAAAATACCTTTGATTTCTCCTAGAGGCTTATCTAAAGAGAGGTCCTTTTCCAATGCTTTCACTTTGTTCTCTAATGCCTTCATGTCCCGTGTCTTTTCTGCTACAGTCATTTTGGATTTATCATAGCTTATTTCTAACATTGCCAATTTCTTTTTGGCCTCTTTCAACTCTGATACTTGGAGTTTTAATTCCTTCATGGCTTTTATTAACTCTTATATGGTCATGCCAATACTACTGCCTATTGTTGTTGCTGGAGCTGAAGTTCCTGTAGTTGTTTCCACTGTGGTTGCTAGAACAGTGGGAGGTAGTGTTGCTGCAACTGTTGAAGGGGTGCTGGTGACTGTTGGATCTATTTCTGGTGGCTAGGAGGTCAAATCTCCCTTCTTTTCTTGTAATACTTTCTCCAATGCCTGTTCTGTCTCACTTAATCTTTCATTCATCCTCATAAGCAGGTCCATCATGTCCTCCTCTGCTTTTTGTCGCACACCTCTATAGTTTGTGGATGCATAGCAGTAGCCAGCTTCAATTGTTTCCTGAGGGAAGAAATGTCCTCTTACTTCTTTTTCATCAATGCTTTTATTCCTTTGGCATCCTTGGGATCATGTCCCAATTCAATAATAATATCTTCCAAGGACTTTATCCTATTGTCCTTGGCTAAAGAAGATGCCCTCTCCAAATCTAGTTGAGCAGAGGTGTTGTTTAATGAGTTCTGCAATTTGTGAGCCAACATTGCCTTATCTGCCAATGTGGAGTAGACCATTTCTCCAGTTTACTTGTTCAACTCAATTTGGTCCATTGGATTAATGTCTTTGGCAAGTACCTCTAGTTTTTTTCTAATATAGTCAGTTGTTGATTGTGGCTGCTATACTTTAGGCTTAAAGTGGCTCAAGATTATTTTACCTTCTTTGATATCATATGAAGACATTAGCCTTTGCTGGTTGGTGGGGGTCATCTTGAGAAATTGATTATAAAGTTGTAGCCTCAATGGATCATTCTGGGCTTTTATATTCATGAATGTTCTTTTGATATCAAAACCTTGCTTGCTTTGTGGCCTAGTGGATGACACCTCCACACTATGTTTCCTTTCTAGGTCCTGCCAGTGAGAGCTGGTGGATGTTTGTATCACCGAGGATGTTTGTGGGCTGGTTGCCCTCTCACCTCTTAGACTTTCTATTGTTTCTTCAATGATTTACTCTTCAGATAGAGGATTAAGTCCTTGGCTTTTTGCCCCTGGTTGCTCTGCTGGTCCACTCATAGGTGTGCCTTCTTCCCTGTCTCTCTTCTTGCCTTTTTCCTCATTTAGAGGAGTATGTAAAGCTGGTACCTCTGGTGCTTTGGTCTGGGAAGGGGGAATTTTCCCTTGGTTCTGTTCCTTTGATGTTGCTTGCTAATCTATCATTGCTCGCTGTTCTGTGCCTGCTACTTCCTTGCCTTATGATAACCCTGTACTCAGTGCACTGATTTCCTGTAGAGGTTGTTGTGAAGTTCTAGTAGAGGATGTACCCACTCCGGTTTGCTAGGGCACCTTAAAAAATACCTATCCAAAAGAGTCCAGGTCAAGAGTCTTTTCAAGATTTTTCATAGCTTGTTCCATCGCTTCTTGCTGAGTAAGTTTCTCTACCAATGTACCCTCTACCCACTCATCCTGATTGGCATATTGATTTATTTCAGGGAGCCTAGAATGTTTATAGGCCAATAGCCTCTATTTTACTCTCCTATCATTTATAAAGCCATTTGGGTCATAAGGTACCCACCAGAAACCTTTCTTCAGTTTAAGTTCTTCCCCCAATATCTTATCAGCATCTGCATAGGCTTCCTTCTTGTTAATGATGAAGGGGCCTAATTGGTTTTTTATCCTTAGTTGGGCCTTTTTCTTTGCACTGTGAAAGAGAGTTTAATCTGCATTGATAATTTTCCTGAAATAATCCAGTGCAAACAGTCTCATAGGCACATATTTTGGTAGCTTATAAGGGCATAGATCACAGCCATATATTCTGATTTCGGTGTGATTCTGGTAGAAGTACCAGTCACCTATTCTGTAGTTTTTGGAGAGCTGTTCTACATATCACTAGAGAGTCTAGGAGGAGGAGTTCTCATCAGTAGAGAGGAGATCGGATGTATAAACAGGTCAATGAATTCACAATAGGTGTAAGGAGAGTCAGAAACATGGTGGAACACTGAGGTCCAAAATATCACAGACCTTTTCTCTCCTTTGGAATCCAATTTTCTGACAGGAAACTGAAAACTATCTGTTTGATACTATAAGAACAAATGATATATATAAGATGTATACTTGAAGACTCCTTCTCTATCTAAACTCATGAAATGGTCATGGATCTTGTTGGCTATGAAAGTAGCATAGTCATACTTGACAGCAGGGGGCTGTCCTGGAGTAAATATGGACAACAAATCTAACGTGGCCTCATCAACATATTCACTTGTCTTGAATCCTAGGATATAGGATATCATATCAATAATGAATTTCCCAGCTTCATTGAACCAGACATCTACATATGGAGGTGGGCCTCAATGCTGGCAGTCTGGTTTCATAAACATTTGAGTAATCTGGGTTATCTATGAACTGGATAGTTTAGGGCCTTGCTCAAGCAAGAATCCCATAGAAAGAGGAGCCAGAGGCTGAGTTGGTTTGAAGTATAACATCTCATTGATGGACGCAGGAGTTAAATAAAAGAGGACAGTTCGAGTGGGAGTCATAACTGCTCTCTAGGTAGGTTCATAATTGACACAACATAGGTGGATAATATCAGGGAATACGTTGACTAAGGGGAGGTAGTAGATGGGCAAGTTGGATTCCCATATCCCATAGAGATCAAAGTTACTTTGGTGACTGTTCCTAATTTCACAAAAGTCCTGAAGGTGGTTTTTGTCAGTAGTTAAGTCTTGGATTTGAAAATCTATATCAGCCAAGGGCAGCCACTCCAACTCTTTATGAGGTGCATTGAGGGGAGCAATGTTCAGGGCCACAGGAGCTTCCATTGTTGAATTCTCTAGTTTTTTTAAGCTGGAGGTCAAGTTTCTGTGGGAAAAATGGGCAGAATGGCAGTTCTGGTGTATTTCAGTGTGCTAACAGATTGTTCTACTCTTGAATTTGGCTCTCACAGGAGGAACTTTCACTTGAAAAGTGGAATTTACAGGGTTACTAGTAAAGTTGATAAATACCTGGAATATAGAGGCAAATTGAGTAAATGTAGGCTGAATAATGTAGTGCGGAGGGAGCTACTAGACTTTGCTGGTCAGGGTGGTAGACTGGAGCTTCGGCAACTGCTTTGGACGTAATTCGCATGCAACAGTCTCGTGAAAACAACGAGTAAAATGGGCGAAAATGACATTGTTTACGAGTTTTTAACAAAAATTTTGCTTTTGGGGGTTTTTGGTGCTTTTTGATCGAATGATGTTAGCATCACGGAATTGTTTGTCACATAGCAGGGTGACGTGGTGGTGACATCAACAGGTGGAGTCAACAGAAGTCGGTAAGAAGTATTGGCCCGCACCACTTTTGGGCTAAGGTGGTTTCAGGAGGAGAGGCAGTGAGCAGTGCGGGAGGGTGCCATGTGTCCTTGGTATGGTGGTAAAGTACAGTGACAGAGGGGCTCGCGATATAGATTTGGGCCGTTGGATGGGCGGGCCCAGATCCGACGGCTGGTGGTCAATGGAGCTGGCGGAGGGCTACAGAGCGGGGCCCAACATATGATATCTGTTGATTTAAATTTATCTGGGCAGTTTCCATTGGTTGTTGGGGGGATTAAACTGTTAATTAACCAAGTGTTAACTAACTTTTGAATATTTTCACAGCAGAGGTTTTCAATGTATTCCAGCTGAACCATTAAACCCTCGTCTATATAGTGTTATGGTTATAGATTAACTAGGGCAGGATATTAATTTTTTGGGTTTTTCCATATGTTTACATAATACAGGTAGGGTGAAGAATATAAGGATTTATATAATATTTTTAACAGTTAATATGGGTTTATGAAGAGGCGCCAATCTATAAAGTTTGATAACTTAGGCTTAGGAGAAAAGAGAGGTTTTACACAAGAAATGTGGCTTCTTTTCCTTAGTAAAATAGAGTTTTGCTCAGGCTTTTTCATGAAATGGAGTTATTTAGGAGTATTGACCAGATCTCAATATCCTTGTGGGGAGATTAGTAAGTGATTTTGGGAAAAGGGTGAAGGGAAGTTAGTCATGCCTCACTTGATCTGTAACCAAACAACAGCCATGGTACTTATGATATTAGATAAATATTTGTGAGAAACCAAATTAACCATAAGCAAGCTTCTGCAACACCAAAACTGCCTACCCAACCTATTATACCTAACATTTTTTCTTCCTTTTCTTTGGGTGCACTTGGACTAGCAACCCACAACAATCTTCTCTTCTTTTTATTGCAGTCCTATCTAAGTCTGCCCTTATTTCTTCCAAGGGCTCAGTTTTAAAAGTTGAGCTCCTTTGCTTCTCTACCTACCTATTTACATGCCAAGATTGAACAATTTGGGCATGTATTTTTTCTCTATCTCTAAGACAAGTAAATTCAAACATGAACTGGCCAAGATTAAACTGTTTGGCCATTCATCCATGGCAACATAAATGAACAAGTTGCACACCATCAGATTTTGCAAAAGTAGAACAGAAGTGGCTTTTTGGACTTGCACACTTTCATTGTCCTTTGTTTGGGGTTCATTTGTTTTATTTTCTTGACCATTTCATTCTTCTTGCCCTTTGAATTTTCTTTTAGGGCATACCCTCTTTACATTCTTTTGAATTTTATTGATTTCTTGGGAATATGGAAAACCTTTGCAACCAGCCAACGGTATGAACATATTAGTGCTCTTCAATGTCAATCATGAAAAATGACACCTATTAGTATAGGAACCTAACAAGTTTGACATGTTTTCTTGTAGGATGACCTCTAACTCATATAGGTCTGCCTATGTCTCCTGTAGGAGACCTTTTCCTTTTGATGAAGTTGATCTTGTGACAGTCCTCCTAACATAAGTGATGGGATATTTGGGAGAGGCTTATCTTGATGAACCTTTTCCTTGAATTTTCTTTAGAGGGGCTGCCTTTTCTTACTACTTTATTGAATCCTCAATGACAGTTGGAGTTTTTGTGGGGGTTCGAGGCCTTCCTTGCCTAATCCTTGTGCTCTTTCTTATCCTAAAGTACAGTGGAGTTTGTCTTTTCCTCTTCCCTTTTGACTTGATAGGTGTACGTAGGGCAGTAAGAGCAGTGGCTGCCTCTTTCTCAGTGGGTTCTCTAAATACACATGGTGATTCTTCCCCTTATTTTCCTTTAAATGTAGGCCTCTATTATTCCTTCTGTTCGGTTTCCTCTTTTCCATTATCCTTTTAATTCTTATCTTTCTCTTTCTCTTCTTCTTCTAGTTCCTCACTATACTCATCTGCCTCTTCTTTTGTTTCTTCTTCTATCTCTTCTTCATTTTCATCCTCCTTTTCTTCCTCTTTTACCTCTTTTGTTTCCTCTTCATTTTCTTCCTCTTTTTCCTCTTCATTTCCTTCTTCTATTTCTTCTTCCCTCTCACTAGTAGTGGGGCTTTTGTCATATTAAAGATCTTAAATTTTCCCTTTTGCCTGCATGTCTCTGAAGGTTGTCCATGTAATAGGGAGTCTTAGGTTTTGTAGAGCATCTTCTAGGATGAGTTTGATCAACCCATGATGGGTTAGTTGTTGATGTTTTCCCTCCTACACTTTGATGCTCATGTGTATCATTGATTGAAGAAGAAAGTAGCGTATACTTAATCTATTTTGTTGAGGTGTGTCTACTCCAAATCTCAACTCTTCGAGGAGTCTGAAGTGGTACCCATTTAGCACACTGTATCTCCCTTCACATGATATTTATTTAATGAGGTGGTAACTAACCTCATTCCAAGGGTATGGAATTCTTCCTCTTCCGACTCCATTTTTGTCTTCCGTTGCCTCCTCCCCTTCCAAAAATAATTTCTTCTTTGCAAGAGTGTTGTTACCCTTGTCATATTTTCTCCAAGTTAACTCTAATGGGAGTGTAGTGATTCTTCTTATAACTTCAAGGGTGATTTCTACTAATAGGCCTTTCACCACAGCAGTGGCATGGGTCCTAGAGAAGGGTATGAGTGAGAGAGAAAACTCTCTGGCCACCTCATCATCATCGTATCCTCTCATCCTATCGAAGAACCACATCCATTGTTGCCTTGTGAAATTTTCTACTACAGGAGGATGCTGGTGGATCCTTACTGTGTTTGTGGGTTTTCTCTTGTTAAAATATCCTGTCATCTTTCCCTCGTAATTGTGGAGGCTTGGATGGATATAATTCAAGAATTCTGGTGGGTGAGAGATGATGGAGCGTTAACTTTGCAATAAAATTCACCTAGACTATAATTTCCTTAATCAAATGAGGATTTTTCTTCTTTTTAACTGGAAATCATGGAAGGTATATATCCTACCTTAATTTTTATGTCCAGTTGAGGAAAACATTTGATTTCTCCTCCCTTTATTGCCCACTAATAATCCTATATATTATCTGCTCTAATCATGTAGGTTTTCCTGTAGGATCCTGTAGGATTTGGTAGGCCTCATGCACTGCAAAATGTTAACTATCTCCTGTAGGTGCTACTTCAAGAAGGCTGAGAGAAACCTATTTTCAATGAATTCTTGAGATTGATAATGGTATCTTTGCATGGGAATCAATGTTTATTTCTTTATATGGATGATCACGTGGGATGCTGTGTTGGCTGTCTAGGTACGAGCACCTCCTTTTTGACTGTTGGTCCCACTATCAGTCCATCATTCCAACTCAGCTCATAATCATATCCCACTTCGTTCCTTTGTCACTTAACCATTTTTGGCTTCATCTCATTTTTCTACTGATTTGACTACTACCACATGTGGATTGGTCTAACTAATTTTTCCTCATTGACTGGCTGAAGGTGGCCAAGTTAACTATCCACCTTTGCTTATAAAATCAAATCTTACATGTTCCTACAATTTTGATCATATCGTACTAATGAGAGAGCATGAGTAAGATGATATACCTATTGGTAAGATGCTTTGATGATGATGCATGCTGGAGAATGATTTCCTATGTTGTGCGTTTGTTGCATATCCTTCTTTGCACTGGCCTCTTTTGATGCTTGTTTCTTTTGATGTGTAGGTGATGGAGAGTGATGTGGTGATCTTGCTTCTACTGCTAAGCTCTGGAGGAGCTTCCTCAATCTTGGAATCTTTGTGCTAAAGATGGATGTAACCTTGGGAAGTTTCCTTTGTGGGATAGTCTGCTATAGGATTTCCTACAAGAAACCTACATGATGTTCCATAGCTACCTCTCCCCTAAAATTTCATACTTTCTCTCACTTCTGTAGCATGAGGGTTGTTGACATGAGTAGAGAAGAGTTGTAGTGAATGGTAGGTGAGAGTTGTGGTCTTCAGGTATTTTCCTTCTATCCTCCTTCTCTCCCTCTTCTATTTGTTTTTTTTCTTTTTAAAAATTGTATACATTTTTTGCTGAATTGACTTATTGGATGGATGTAGGGGTAATATGGTGATGGAAGGCATGGTGATGATGTGGTGGAGTGAATGTTTTTTTCAGACACAAGCTTGTCAACCCCTTTCTCTAAGATCACTTTTCTTGGGATTTCAAGGCCATTGTAATTCCTATAGGAAACTCTTGTAGGTTTACAGGGAATCCTGTAGGATTATGGGGTTTTGGGTGTAGGATCCCCTAAGGATAGTTTTGGGGCTTAGATCCCATATTTTGGTCATAAATTGTATCTTTGATGTAAAGACTATGTATTTTTGGGCGCGGAGTGCGTAGCTTGTAAATGATTCATCGGGTTGTCTGCCCTTAATTTTGTAATGTAATGTCGGATAGAGAGATTTACCCATGGTCTGCAGGCCATGGGATTATATAAATAGAGCGAGGCTCCAAGTTGTAAAGAAATGGAGATATCTAAAGATGAAGAGTTTAGGAATATCTAAACGGTAAAGTCAAGTCTTTCGATCGTAGAGTAGGATAAGGTTCTGCAGCTGAGTGCACAGAGGCCTAGTAGTCTGTAGTTGAGTACCTTGACCCCTGCAATTAAGTGCGTAGGGACAATCAAGTCTGTAACTATTAAAGCATTCATAAAGATAAGTTTTCAATCAATTATGTGTATTGATTTCTTGTCTTTTGCATCAAATATATTTGGTATAAATTGCATTTCTGTTGTTTATATGATACGCAAACATATATAACTGTGTAGATTATGTGAATGTGAGCTAAAGAACCTGTTTACGTGAAGTTGACCAACATCAACAAGGGGATAAGTAAGATACACAGTGTAACTTGGGGGAATATCATAGATCATTGCCATAGCAGCGCAAAATCACCTCAGTCCCTGCTTAGGGATGCACGAAGGACAGTAATAGTAGATCGTGAAGGTATCACAGCTCAGAACAATGCTTAAAGTGACCTGCATGAAGGTAGCCACAGTTGAACTAAATCGATACCTTAGACATCTCAAGGGTGCGGAAACTTGGTTCTAGCATCCCCACCATTAGGAAACTAGCTCACAAAAAGATAGAAAAGATAGATCAATGCCTTAGAATTTAGCCTCTTCGAGGGGGAAACCTCCTTTATATTACAAAAATGAACAATTCTTGGACGACAAATGACTACACCTCCCTTCTCTATATAAGAGTCTAAGGGGTCACAATATAATCAAGCTAACATAGCAATAATAACATAAGGGAACAAAAATAACAATAGTGGGTTTCTATGGGGCATACTAATAATAATAGGTGGACAATAGGGGCACAATAATAACAATAAGGGATACAATGACAATAGTAATGGGGTAATCACTAGTATTATAGGGGCCTAACATGCCCCTCTCCTTCCGAAAAGCATTGTCCTCGAAACTTGAGTAGTTTTGGATGCTTCTGTATAAAATTCTAATCTTCCCATGTGGAATCTTCAGTGGATAAGTTCTTCCGCTTGATGAGATACTCCGAAATTGATCGATTTCATAGATGTCAAGTTCTTGTTTCTGTGACTGCTTCCGGTTCTGATATGATTTTTCCTTCCTTGTAAAGTTCTGGAAATATTGTTAGAACTAGGAGCTTGTCGCATATAACTTCTTTAAACATGAAACATGGAAGACTGGGTGCACTTGGGGAGCTGCAGGAAGCTCCAATTTGTATGCCATAGTACCAAAATTTAGCAACACATTGTACGGACCATAATACTTTGGTGATAATTTATTATCCTTCTTAGCTTGCTTGAGGGAAATTTGTTTATACAATTGTAGCCACAGGAATACCCAGTCACATAGAACAAAACTTCTTTTACTATGATGTTGATTTGCCTGTTGTTTCATTCTATTCTACGCCAACATGAGGTTATCCTTTAAGAGTTGGAGAACTTCTTGTTGATGCTCGATGTGATGTTCCACTGGCTGAACCTTAGAATTTTCTCTTAAATATGATGTAATGGATGGTGGATGATATCCATAAAGTTCCATAAATGGGGTCATTTTTGCTGTAGTATGGAAGGAAGTGTTATACCACCATTCAGCCAAAGGCAACCATTTGACCCATTATGTCTGTTGATTAGATACAAAGCAACGAAGATATCCTTGCAAACATTTGTTTACTATCTCATCTTTCCCATTAGATTGAGGATGATAAGATGAGCTATGAGCGAGCTGAGTACTGAGACAAGAAAATAATTTTGTCCAAAAATTTCTTGTGAAAATGGGATCTCTGTCATTTACAATAATCTTTGGGTTTCCATGTATCTTTTCAATTGTTTCCATAAATGCAGTAGAAACTGTACTAGATTTAAATGGATGTGATGATGCACAAAAGTGTGCATACTTGGTAAGTCTGTCAACTACCACCATGATGACACTCTTTCCCTCAGACTTGGGTAAACTTGTGATAAAATCCATTGAAACCTCCTCCCAACGTTGGCTTGGAATGGATAAAGTTTGTAATAGACCCGGGGTCTTAATTGTTTCGACTTTATTTTGTTGGCAAACCAAAAATTCCTCCACAAACTTTTGAATATACAATTTAAGGCCATCCCCAAAAAAATCCTTATTAACGTTGTGGTAAGTTTTTAAAAATCTTGAGTACCCTCCTAAGGGAGAAGTGTGCAATTCGATAAGAATCTTTTGTTTGAGTTGGGAATTCTTACATAGGTATAAGCAATCTCTCTACCATAATGAATTATTTTTCCAGCTAAATGTATCAGATGTATTGGGATGTTGTTGTAACTTTTGAATCAGTTCCCACACATCTTCATCATTTTTTCATTCCTCCCTTGCTTCATTTATCCAATCTGGATGGATAATAGAAATGGTGCACAACAATGCTTCCACATCCTCATCATTTCTTTGGAGTGCATCTGCCACAACATTTTTCTTCCCTATTTTGTAAATGATTTCAAACTCATAACCCAACATCTTTGTGACCCATTTTTGCTGCTCTTCAGAGGATAATCTTTGATCTAAAAGGTATTTAAGACTATCATGATATGTTTTTACCTTGAAGTGTCTTCCCATTAGGTAGGGTCACCATTTCTTAAATGCATGTAGTTTTGCCAACATTTCCTTCTCATAAATAGCTTTGTGTAAATATTTTTCCTTGATTGGATGACTTTCGAAAGAAATGGGTCTTTCATCTTGCATTAAAACATCACCAATTCCATTTCCTGAAGCATCACATTCCACAATAAAGGTTTTTGTGAAGTTCAGCGTAGCGAAAACTGGTGCTTGGCACATTTCCTCTTTAAGATGTTTGAAGGCCATTTTTGCTTTTAGAGTCCATGAAAATGCATATTTATTCAATAATGTTGTTAGAGGTGCTCCTATTCTCCCATAATTCTTAACAAACTTGTGATAATACCCTGTCAACCTGATAAATCCTCACGGATGTGGGGATTTTCCATTCCTTAAGGGCGTTAAATTTTATGAAATATTATCGATAAACCCATCGGGTCCGGTTCATTGGGTCACTCTGATTTCGATATCACAATTTCTCATTGCAATACCCCTAGGCTGTTGTAAGCGCTCTTGCAACCCCTAGATAGTGATCTGGCAATGTAATATGGGTTTTTGATCTGCGTGCTTGGTCGACAGTGCATATTAAATCCACCAATCACTGTCGCCATATATATGTGTTAATCGCCAATATCGTTGTTCACCATCGCAATTCTTTAGTAAATCCTGCAGATATTTGCCGAAGGTTACTGCTGATTGCGATTGCCTATCCGATCTAGACAATTGATTGGCTAGATCGGATGGATACTGTGTATTATTGGTTCTGCCTCCATTACTCTATTTGTTTCATTAATTTCACGGGTTTTGCTTCCCGTTAGTGTATTAGAAGTCCGCCTTATGATTTTTCCTTTGTTTCTTGGCATGATTTTCATAGTTTTGAAGACATAGAGAGTGTTTCTCAGATCCATTTGGATCACTAACACCCCCATACTGCTTCGAGTGATACTTTAGTGCGCGCTCCATGGGTTGATACTGAAAGGGCCAGTAGTGTAGGGATTTGTTTGTCTAAATAACTTCGAGCCTAGGTCAGGCCCCATCAAGCCAACAAATGTTTTTGTTTCCAGGATTGGAATCTACATAGAGATCTCTAATGTCGTATCATTGGAATCCACTTAGGAGATTGAAAGATGGTTGTACGGAAGAATTCACAAGTTCACAGCATAGGAGGACAAAAACCTGCGACTGACAAAAGAAGAGTGGTTAGACTGCTAACTGTACATAGAGATCCACAAAATCTTATTTGTGTCTTTCCCTACTGAGCTGTACGAGTGGATTGTGAAGCTAGTAGATGGCCAAGCAAGGTGGAAGCTCAACGATCCTATTCTGTGGACCCCAGAGTTAGTGTGAAGATTGGAACCATCAAAGGATAATATCGCGTGCACTGTTGATCACTGGCTCGATTGAATTATAGGAGGATTCATTATTGAGTTCGTAGTTAACACCTTAGTTAGTTACAATGAGGCAGAGCAATGCTTTCTCAAAGGACCGCGAGGTAAGAACGTAAAGTCTCTGAAGACTTGGATTAAAATGTTATTGTGTGAAAAGAGGGTTATGCAATTACCTTGATGTTCGGGGCTACTCGAAGTGGAAAAACCTACAAGAACGAAGGAAGTAAGGGACAAAAAATAGCCCCTTGATTTCACCTCCATGAGGGGATCAAAAAGAGCTTGTGAAGGTCTCTCCACAAAGTGCGATCCATTTGATAAGACAAAGAATTCCACGAATACCACCCTCACCCACACCGCCACCATTTTTGGGTTGTGTTATATTCTTTCCATGACTAGCCCATGTAGTTAACTCGAGGGTTAGAGGGGGGGTGGAGCCCCCCCCCTTCGTTGCACTGATTGCGTAGCGGGGGGGTCACAGGGGGTTTGAGGGGTGCAAGTAGCCTCCCTTTATGGGGTCTGGTGTAGTGTCCTAGAAAATTTTGTTTTTGGACCCTATATTAGGTTGGGCAGACATACCTATGGTTTTTTGCATGATTTTCGCACATGGTTTTGGATGCAATGGTTTTCGGTCCATGGTTTTGGACGTGATGGTTTTCAGTCCATGGTATTGGATGCTTCGGCATGTATAAATATGTATTGTAACATTGAAAGGAATATAATGAAAAATCAAGCTGGTAGTCTCGATTTTGGGATCCAAGGGAAAATCTATGTGTATGTGTTTTTTGTGTTATGCTCTCGCATTGTTTATTTTCTGTGTTTTAGAATTCGTATGGAGGTAATTTCTATACGGGGTTAAAACCTAGATTTGGTATCATAGTTGTTTTGGCTTCAAGGGGACGCCTTTGTTGCTAAGGGGTTTCACTCGGGCCTGTGGTAGACCTTGTTCAATGGGAGATCTATGAGATTGATTCTGGTGGTGAAAGAAGATGGCAAGCAGTTGAAAGATAGAGATGAAGAAATCTAATGGTCAGAGTTTTGAATTGTGGAAACTGAAGATGGAGGATATGCTGGTGGATAAAGATCAATGGATTGAGGTAGATCTGGGTACTAAACCAATGGGAGTGTCTGATGAAGAATGGAAGAATTTGGATCGGAAGGTAAAGAGAACAATATGATTGTGTGTTTTAGATTCAGTTTTGTTGAATATATCAGGGGAAGCTACAGTGGAGGCTTTGTGGGACAAGTTAGGGACTTTGTACCAATATAAGTCTCTAGTGAATAAAATGTTCCTACGAAAATATATGTATAATCTAAGAATGAAAGATGGAGACTCGGTGACAGAGCATCTGAATGCATTTAATACTATGGTAAGTTAGTTATTATCTTTTGATATTAAAGTTTCAGATGAAGATAAGTGCATCAGTTTGTTGTGTTCTCTATCAAATTCATGGGATATTCTGGCTATTGCAATAGGTAGAAATGAAAATACCTTGCTGTTTGATGAAATAGTCTCATGCCTATTGATGGAGGAGATGAGATGGAAAAATATGGAGAGCTAGAATGGTGATGCCTTGTCTGTACGAGGATGGTCCCAGAACATAAATAAAAATAAGTCATCGAGTGGAAGATCTAAATTTAGAGGGAGATCTAAATCTCCAGGAAAAATTGTAAAGGTGGTTTGCCAGAAATGCAGAAAGGAAGGCCACTACAAAAGGGACTGTAAATCTAAAGCTTCTGACAAAGGAAAGGGATCTTATGATGCTCCTTCTGCAGAGGCAAAAATCTTTGTTGGCCCTTGATTTTGGTCTATTTTTGCTCGAGGAAACTTACTTAATCCATATATTTTCCATCTATTTTCCACTATATATATCCCATTTTGATGTATTTCATGTATATTTAGGTATTTAACATTAATTTTGCAAATTCTAAAGTTTTTATGAAAATTTGATTCCAAGTGCAAATTTTGACAGATTCAGGAACTCCCATAATAGCTATGTAGATGACATGTTTGCAGGACACTTGGGCTCGAGTTAGATGCATGGATGGATAGCTTGGGAACTAGGACTGAGCTAATTCCACTTGGTTCTGTCAGAATAAGCTTTATTAGGCCCATTCAAGGCTAGTCAACCATGACTAGTCACCTAGAAAATCCCTAGGAAATAGGGCAGTTTTGAGATTTTATGGGATTAACCATATTTATTAGGATGGATTGGATGAGTTCCACTTAGATAGGTGAATATGAGTAGATATGATTGTTAGAGAGATTATAGATCAGTTTGTTTCACAAAACTTCTATTTAAAGCCAAGACTTTGATGGGTTATGCATGTAACTTTTGGATAATTTTATGCTGAGACATTTTGGAGTTTGAAACTAATTTGAAGAACCTGTTCTACTTCTATTTTGCTATTCAATAATGTGGATGAGCGACTGAAGTTTCATATTTTGATATCAACCTTCAAGTGTGCAAAGCAAGGGTGGAGAGCCCTCACTCCAAGCTAAGTACACTTCTTTGTTAGACTAGTTTAATTTTCCATAATCTGGTTATCTTAGAACTTGTTTATGTGCTTTGTTTCAAATTAGTTTATGGTTTATGTGTGATGATTTATTTTATTTGTTTCTTAGTTTTTTTATCAATTTAGTAATATGGAATGACAAAGTGTTCAATTTGAACTCTCCTTTCATTAAATTGGTGGATTAAAACTAGTTTTTTTCCTTGGTTACATGCAAGCAACTTTTCTTATGTATTTTCAGTTTTCCATTGATAGCATAATGGTGAATGAATTATGATGGAAAATGCCAAAGGTCTGTTAAGTTAAGAGCCTCCTTCATTGATTATTTGTCCATCTTAAGCTATTGAGAATTCATAGTTTCTAATTTCTTTTCATCAAGTAATAATTGAGGAAGAATTTGACCTCTTAAATTAAGAGCCATTTCAGCTTTCCTTCATTGCAAAATGAATTGGAAATTGTTAATGTGGGCTTATATTTGTAATATTCACTTCTTTAATTTTTGAAAACTTGTCTTGCAAGCTTGATTATACCTGATATCCATATATTGTGGACTTGCCTCCAAGTTTTACAAACCCGGATTGATAAAAAATAATTATGTTAATTTGTGTGAATAAATTAGCTCAACATTTTGGCACCATTGCCGGGGAGGCAATTATCGGCATAGTCAATAGGAAGATAAACAAAAACACTAAAAAATTCATTAAAAAAAAGAAAATTAGTTACATTTATTTTGGTCATGTTTCTTTATGCCTAGAAATAGAGATCCTAAAGGTAGATCTATTAAACAAAACCCCCCATCAATAGAGGTAGGACCATCAAAGCTAACAACACCAGTTGCTGGTAAGCCAACAATTGAGGAATTGGAAGAAAAACAAAGAACGGGACAAAGGTTAACTTTAATTGAAAGGAAAAATTTGTTAGCCTGGGAGGTAAAAAGAAAACAACCATCAACAACAACACCTACTTCAGGAAAACAAAAATAAATTGTTAAAGAAAAACAACACATTCTTGAATCTATAGCTCAACATTTTGGCACATCTGTATCACATCAGACTCCTACAACACATTAAGGGAGATATTAAGATTAACCTGTCATATTTCCTCTTTAGAAGCCTCCTAAAGATGATAGAGTCAGTAAAACATGAACATAAGCCAAGAGAAGCACAAATTTATCACCAAGGGTTGTTAAAAATCTTGGTAGAATATCGAGTAAGATCACAGGGGATGATTTGGAGGGAATTCATGAGTCAAAACTAGTATAATGAACAGGTCATTGAGGAATAGAAAAGGGTAGAGCAAGAAACAAGGGGGATGATGAGCTCACCTTTCTATCCCAGAACTAGAGCCAAAAATCAAAACAATATAGTCATGCATGAGAATGAAATATCCATCATGTCCATTCCTAGGAGGTTTAGGAACAAGGGTCCAGCTGAGATAAATAGCAGGGATAAAGAAGTACAGATAGTAGACACATGTTCAATAGAAAAATAGGCAGAGGATAACATTCATAAAGAGTCATTTGAGAATGATTCCTACTATGATGATGTAGCAACAACATCATTTGTGAAAAATACACAAGAGTTTGAAAAGGAACTACATTTGGGCAAGGTTAGAGAGTTAACAGACCAACTGAAAATAAACAAAATTTTGGAAAAGCATGAAAAAGCAATTAAAAGGAATAATGCTAAGTTGGTTAAAGAAAATGAAAGGTTAAATGAAGAAATAGGAAGGTTTAAAAGAAAGAATGATCTAATCTGCAAGTAGGCATTCAAATGGCTCAAAGAGAAGAACATGTGGAAAGTTAAGTATGAGAAGAAGAAAGTTAAGACCACTTTATATAGGGAAGAACATGATAAAGGTATGGACTACTTGATAAAAGCAGCACATCAAGAAGCATCAGGGTCTAGAACTGCATCCACAGCAGGGGTCAAGAGATCAAAATGGAAGCAACAAGCATGAGGACATGCTTGATGATCAACAAGGGGGAGATGTTGGCCCTCGATTTTGGTCTATTTTTTCTTGAGGAAACTTACTTAATCCATATATTTTCCATCTATTTTCCACTATATCTATCCCATTTTGATATAGTTCATGTATATTCAGGTATTTCATTTTAATTTTGCAAATTCTAAAGTTTTTATGAAAATTTGATTCCAAGTACAAATTTTGACAGATTCAGAAATTCCCGTAATAGCTATGTGGATGGCATCTTTGCATGACACTTGGGCTCGAGTTAGATGCATGGATGGACAACTTGGGAACTAGGACTGAGCTAATTCCACTTGGTTCAGTCAGAACAAGCTTTATTAGGCCTATTCAAGGCTGGTCAACCATGACTAGTCACCTAGAAAGTCCCTAGGAAATAGGGTAGTTTTTAGATTTTATGGGATTGACCATATTTCTTGGGATGGATTGGATGAGTTCAAATTAGATAGTTGAATATGAGTAGATATGGTTGTTAGAGAGATTATAGATCAGTTTATTTCACAAAACTTCTATTTAAAGCCAAGAATTTGATAGCTTATGTATGTAACTTTTGTATAATTTTATGCTGAGACATTTTGTAGTTTGAAACTAATTTGAAGAACTTGTTCTACTTCTATTTTTCCGTTCAATAATGTGGATGAGTGACTAAAGTTTTAGCTTGTGATAGAAACCTTCAAGTGTGCAAAGCAAGGGTGGAGGGCCCTCCAAGCTAAGTACACTTATTTGTTAGACTAGTTTAATTTTCTATAATTTGGTTATCTTAGAAATTGTTTATATGCTTTGATTAAAATTTGTTTAACGTTGATGTATGATGATTTATTTTATTGAAGCTTAGTTTGTTCATCACTTTAGTAAGATGCAATGACAAAGTGTTCAAGTTGAACTCTCCTTCTATTAAACTGGTGGATTAAAACTAGTGTTTTTTCTTGGTTACATGCAAGTAGTTTTTCTTATGTATTTTCAGTTTTCAATTGATAGCATAATGGTGAATGTATTATGATGGAAAATGCCAAAGGTCTCTTAAGTTAAGTGCCTCCTTTATTGATTATTTTTCCATATTTATCTATTGAGAATTCATAGTTTCTAATTTATGTTCATCAAGTAATAATTGAGGAAGAATTGGACCTCTTAAGTTAAAAGCCATTTCAGCTTTCCTTCATTGCAAAGTGAATTGGAAATTGTTAATGTAGGCTTATATTTGTAATATGAGATTCTTTAGTTTTTGAAAACTTTTCTTCCAAGCATGGTTATACCTGATATCGATATATTGTGGACTTGCCTCCAAGTTTTACAAACCCAGACTGATAAAGAATACTTGTGTTAATTTGCGTGAATAAATTATCTCAACAACCACCTCAGATGAAGGTGGGGATGTTTATTTGGCTTCTTTAAGTACACATGTAGATCATGAGGCATTTTTTATTGACTCAGGTGGATCCTTTCACTTCAATCCCCATAGGGAGTGGTTCTGCGAGTATGAGAAATATGATGGTGGTGATGTCTTCTTGGAGGATCACAAGAAGGCTAGAATTATTGGTCACGGAAAATTAAAGTTGAAGTTGCACGGTGGAAGGGTTAGAACACTTCTGGGTGTTCTGCATATTCCTACATTGGCTAGAAATCTGATTTTTGTAAGAAAGTTGGATGATGCAGGTGTAAAAATAGTGTTCAGGAAGGATACCTGCAAAATGGTTCAGGGAGCACTGGTATTGATGTGGGGAGTTCGAATTGGAACTCTTTACAAGCTGCAAGGTAGCACTGTTTTTGATGGGTGCAACTGTTTTGTGGTTCCTAAAAGAGGAGCAAGAAATATAGTGGTCTTTGGAGAGAAGACCATGTTGTGGCATCAAAGGTTTGGACATATTGAGAGAAGGGCCTTCGAATACTTCATGGTAAAGGTATGGTAGAAGGTATGAGTAATAGCTCTCTGGATTTTGATTTCTGTGAAAATTGTGTATATGGAAAGAAGAATCAGGTGAGTTTCCCCTTTGGTGGTTAGAGGGTGAAACAAATATTAGAGCTTGTGCACAGTGATGTGATTGGACCTGTGAAGGTTCCATCACTGGGTAAGTCTGTGTACTATGTAACATTTATAGATGACTTCTCAAGGAATAGGTGGATATATTTCCTTAAGAAGAAATCTGAAGTCTTTGACAGGTTTAAAGAATTTAAGGCTCTCGTGGAAAACTAGATAGAGAAGAAGATAAAGGTGTTAAGGATAGATAACAATGGAGAGTTTTGCAGTAAGGAATTTGAAGAATTCTGTAAGAAGTTTGGTATAGCATGACAAAAGACTACTCCATACACACCTAAGAAAAATGGAGTTACAGAAAGAATGAATAAGATGTTGATGGAAAGGGCAAGAAGCATGCTTAGTGGTGTCAAGCTAGGACAAGAATTATGGGTAGAGGCAGTGGAGACAACATGTTACCTGGTCAACATATCACCTTCATCAGCGTTGGAGGATAAGACTCCACAAGAGGTATCGGCAGGTAAGAAACCCTCGCTTTCACATCTAAGGGTATTTGGATGTGATGCATATGTACATGTTCCAAAGGATAAAATAACTAATTTGGATAGTAAATCTAAAAAGTGTATCTTTATTACGTGTAAGGATAGTTTAAAGAGTTATGAGCTTTGGAACCCAGTGACAAGGAAGGTTATGTATAGCTGAGATGTGGTGTTAACAGAGGTGAAAGATGTTATTAAACATGAAGTCCAACCAAAGGAACTTTAAAAGATAGAGTTTGAGCTTAAGGAGGAAGAATGAAGGCAACCACAAAGGTATAGTCCATCTGCTTTCTGTTCAAATTTTTCTTTATCTATTATTGATGATGATCCCAAAACTAT
Source organism: Pinus taeda (assembly GCA_000404065.3). NCBI lineage: Eukaryota > Viridiplantae > Streptophyta > Pinopsida > Pinales > Pinaceae > Pinus > Pinus taeda. The sequence continues at coordinate 255,183 of APFE031460310.1, read as the reverse complement.
GAAGGAAGCAGTATATTCAGAGGATGGAAAACTCTGGAAAGAGGCCATGGTTGATGAAATGGCATCTTTGCACAAAAATGAGGCTTGGGATATCTAGCAGAGTTGCTGGCTGGAAGGAAACCCATTCGCATCAAAAGGGTGTTCAAGAAGAAGGACAAATGCAGAAGGGAAAGGTGGAGAAATACAAAGCTTGGTTGGTAGAAAAAGGTCATTCCCAAGTGCCAGGAATTGATTTTTGTGATATTTTTTCTCCTGTTTGCCAAGGTATATTCTATTAGATTACTTTTATCTGTTGTTGCTGCTTTTTGATTTTGAGGTAGAACAGATGGATGTGAAGACAACATTTCTTCATGGGATCTGGAAGAGGAGATCTACATGAAGCAACCTAAAGGCTTTGCGGTGAAGGGTAAGAAAGAACTGGTATGAAAGTTTAAAGAAGTCTCTGTATGGGTTAAAACAGTCACTAAGGATGTGGTATCAAAAATTTGATACATTTATACAGGGAATTGGCTTCACCAGAAGCAAAGCAGATCACTGTGTGTATTTTAAATTGATTAGTAACCGTGTCATTTATTTGGTCTTGTATGTGGATGATATGTTGTTGGTTAGAAATGACAAAGAAATTATCCAAGATTTGAAGACCCAATTGTCCTCCAAATTCAACATGAAATATCTTGGTGCTGTAAACCATATTTTGGGCATAGAAATTAAAAGAGATCGGGTAAAGAGGAAGCTCTGGTTAAACCAGAGGAAGTATGTCAAGATAGTATTGCAGATATTTAATATGTAGGATAGTAAACTGGTGAAGGTTCCTATTCCTGTAGGTGTAAAGTTATCTGTTGAACAGTGTCCCAAGACACAAGAAGAGGAAGAGGACATGTCCCGTGTTCCATATGCAAGTGCAATCGATAGCATGATGTATGAAATTGTCTGTACTAGACCAGACATTGCACATGCAGTGGGAGTATTGAGCAGGTTTATGTCAAAACTAGGAAAGGAGCATTAGACAATAATGAAGCGGGTTTTTAGGGATTTGTGTGGCACTAGTGATTATGGTTTGTGCTACCAAGGAAGACCAGGATTAGAAAGTGTGTTGGATATTTGTGGCTTTGTTGATGCACACTGGGCTCGAGATCTGGATCAGAGAAGATCTACAAGTGGGTATGCTTAACCTATTTAGAGGTGCAACCAGTTGGATGAGTAAGAAATAACATGTAGTGGCACTATGAACTATAAAGGCAAAATACATGACAACCACTCAGGCAAGCAAGGAAGCAGTTTGGTTGCAGAGATTGTGTTTAAGTATGGGGTTAGTATAGGGAGCTATAAGGATAGACTGTGACAACCAAAGTGCATTTTTTTTGGCAAAGAACCCTGCATATCATTCAAAGACAAAGCACATTGATATTCAGTATCACTTTGTGAGGGATGTGATAGAAGGAAAAAAGGTGTTGCTGGTAAAGGTGGACACTCTGAAGAATGTTGCATATGCATTGAAAAAATTTGTGAGCTCCGAGAAGCTCTCTTGGTGTAGAGAAACAATGGGAATTGCAGGGTTGGATAAATGACTAAGCTCTCTTGCAGCCCGCTTATGGAAATAAAACAACAAGTGGTAGAATGTTGGGTTGTGTTATATTCTTTCCATGACTATCCCACGTAGTTAACCAGGGGGTTAGAGGTGGTGGGAGCCCCCCTCCTTCATTGTGTAGATTGCGTAGCGGAGGGGGGGGGTCACAGGGGGTTTGAGGGGTGCAGGGACCCTATATTAGGTTCGCTAGACCTACCTACAATTTTGTGCATGATTTTCGTACATGGTTTTGGACACGATCATTTTCGATCAATGGTTTTGGACCAGATGGTTTTCATTCCATGGTATTGGATGCTTCGGCATGTATAAATATGTATTGTAACATTGAAAGGAATATAATGAAATGTTGGCATTATGATGTATGTGTTGTACTTGATAGCAACCATCTCATAGAAGAACATCTTGCTTATACTCAACCAAATGAGTCTACAGAAGAAATATAAGGGTTGCAGGACAGAGGAATTGTGGTGCAGCAGTGTTATTTTCAGGTTCCGCAGGTGCACCGATCAAAAGGTGCGGACATTGGTAGGTTGTGTAGATGCACAGTTCTCAGAGTGCAGACATGTTCGTAGGTGTTTCGAACAAAAGGTGCGAACCTAGAATGCATGGACTTTCATGCAGAGAAAAATGCACATCTTAAGTTTGGTCCATGGTATTTAGCCTAAGGTTTTTGATCCTATGGTTTTGGTCCGTGCTTTTTGCATCTAAAATATTGAACCCAGGTTTTGGGTCCCTAGTATTGTTTCTCAACGGTTTTGATCCATGGTTTGAGTAAGGCCTTCGCTATAAAAGGGAAATGAGATCATTTGGCTGGACACAAGTGTGTTGAATATCTTAAGAATAACAAGATTTGAATTTCTGATAATCAGTTGGGGAGTTATAGTTGAAACTGAATCAAGAAGAAACCGGAGCATTATAAGTCAGATCTGCTGATGGGTTGAGATCTCTTTGGTGCATGAACGGATCTGTGAATTTGACAGTCTGGGGTATATTTGAGGACTGATAAACTGTCTATATTTGGAGGTGCGCAGGATGAGAGAAGGAACAGGTGTGGAGGTGCGCAGTACCAGTGAAGGAGCAGGTGCGGAGGTAAGCTGATCAAAAGACGCCGCAGGTGTGGGGGTGCGCAGAGCACAGACAATGTGGGTGCAAAGCTGCACAGGTCGTGGACAGTGCAGGAGCAAAGCTGCACAGGCCACAGATAGAGAAAGTGTGGACATCCGCAGGTTACTACTAGTGAAGTTGAGGACTTTTCTTGAAGTATATTTTAGCTAATTTTGTCTATTGCTACAGTGTTCTGGGTATAGATTTGGTGTCTAGTTACTGGTACTGTTTGTCTGATTACAACATTCTGAGAAGTTATTGGTTAATTGGTTGATGCACATATACTTTATGATTACTTGATATTCATGGATCCAGTCTGAAAATTGATGAAACGTGGTCCTCGGAAGAAAAGAGAAGGTAGTAGTGTTCTGTAGGTTAGCACCTACATACTAGTATCTTAGCTAGTGCAAGAGCTAAGGGGGTTGTATCTCCCTTCTAGGAGAAGCTGGAAAATGAGAGAGGGTTGTAGCTCTCTGCAAGTTGCAGCCTACGTACTAGTAAAGGACTGCACCAGTACAAAATCATTGTAAAAAGAAGTTTCTAATTGAAAGAAGATAGAGACATATTGCAGCAGGTATTTTTCACCCACATTGGGTTTCCACCTTACATCTTGTGTTCCTTGGTGTGATTGTCTATTTGTGTTCCTGCTCATTATTATATGGTTCTCAAATATAGATTAATGACAAACATCTAAAGAATAATTTAAATTATAAGTCTGGAAGGTATATGCAAGTTTCAATTGTCAGATCTGCAAATATAGATTGAAAAGTATTTGATAATACTGATTCACCGCCTCCTCTTAGTACTATTTCCAACAATTGGTATCAGAGTAGGTCCTTTAGTAGAAGCTTGATCGCTTGAAGGAAGATCTATCATCATGATAAACTATGAAAAGGAAGCATCTATCAGGCCACCGATATTTGATGGGACCACCTTCGTCTATTGGAAGGTAAGAATCACTGTCTATCTTCAATCTCTTGGCACAGAAGTTTGGGATATTGTGGAAACAGGATACACATTTCCATCAGCAACTCCTACGGATCCAGCAGAGAAGAAGAAGTATGAAACAAATGCAAAAGTGGTCAATACTCTATTGGGAAGTGTATCTCAATCGGAATTTGTCAAGGTAATGCAGCTCAAAAGCGCAAAGGAAATATGGGAATAAGATCATTCTGAGCTGTGAAGGAGATGAACAGGTAAAACACGCAAAATTACAAACTCTTAGAATTCAATATGAAAGTCTCAGAATGCATAATGATGAAAGTGTGGCTAGCTATTTCTTACGTATAGATGAGATCGTAAATTGTATGAAAAACTTGGGTGAAGAAATAAAAGAAGTTGTTATGGTTGAAAAAGTTCTAAGATCTTTGTCTTCTAAGTTTGATTCAAAAGTTTCTGGCATAGAAGAAAAGGAGAATCTACAGAACATTACCATTTCACAACTTCATGGAATTCTAACTGCTTACGAAATGAGAAAAGGAGGACCATCAGACAGAAGAGAATCCGTATTAAAAGCCTCAGGAAAAGGAGATTACAATGAACTAGGATATATGTCTGAAGAAGAAGAAGAATCGAACTTTGTCAAGAACCTTCAACAAGGAACTGGAAGATTCATAGGTAAGCTACCTTTCAAATGCTTTGCTTGTGGAAGAGTCGGTCACTATGCTGCAAAATGCCCTCATAAAGATAGACTAGACAAAGGTAAGGAACCTGTCAGATGGAACAGAAAACAGAATGCAAGTAAGAAAAGCTATGATATTCATGAAGACAGTGATAGACCTTCAAATAGTGATGAAGATGACCAAGGTAATGATAATAGACTTTTGATGGCTTTTGAAGATGATGATTTCTTGGATGCTATAAATGAAGAAGATATTTATGAAGAAATTTATAAACTCAAAATTGGTTTAGAAGAAACGAAAATGATTATAGACACATTGACTTTCCAACTTGCTAAAAGAGATAAACACAATGAAGAGTTAGAATGTGAAATTGTGGGACTTAGAAAAGAAATTGAGAAAACAAAAGCTCTTAATCTTAGATTTTCTTAAGGATCTGAAACCTTAGATGAGATTATCAAAGTGCAGCGTTCTCCTCTAATCAAGACAGGTCTCAGATATTCTAAAGAAACATCTCAAGCACAGAAACCATCCACCTCTAAAAGCTATCTTGATGCAGCACAGAGAAGTGAACAGGTTGACAATCAACAACAAAAGGATAATACAGACTACCAGATAAATTAGGGACCATTTTCTCCAAGAATGAACAAAGATTACCAAGTAAGTCAGGGGAAATCTACTTCCAGGATGAATAGAAGCTTCAATCAGGTAAATCATTCTCGATTTGGCTCAAGAATGGAAGTCAATAGAAATTACAATCAATTCATAGTAGGTTTGATAATCGCAGAAATTTCTTCAATGGCCAATGTTTCTCTTGTCATAAATTTGGTCATAAAGCTGCTCAATGTGTTTCCTACAAGAGCATCATGACTAGGGAAGCTCAAAAACAAAAACGTATGACTGGGATCAGGAAAAGGACCTACAATAACTTCTCTGCTCTTGAACATGAAATAGAATGTTCTATTTGTAACAATTTCGGGCATGAAGATTTTGAATGCAGGAGCAGGTTTCGGCAAAAGGAGCCAACTTCATTGAATCCCAAAATATGGAAAAAGAAAGAATCGCAATCAGATAGATGTGGGATAGCCTTATATGCTGAAGGACAGGAAAATCAATGGTACATTGATAGTGGATGCTCAAAACATACGATAGGTGATCAAGAAAAACTTCAATCATATACTACCTTAGAAAGGGAAAAGAAGGTATCATTTGGAAATGACACCCCTGCATTCATAAAAGGTAAAGGTTCTGCTCAATTGAAAAAGAAGGTCAAAGCTGGTAATGTTATGTATGTTTATGGCTTAAAACATAATTTATTGAGTGTTAGTCAAATGTGCGATCAAGGAACTGAGGTAATATTTAGATCAAATGGATGTATTGTTCATGAGCTTGACACAGGAAAAATAGTGATCAAAGGCACAAGAACTCCGAATAATCTATATATTTTCAAAGAAGGAGAACAACAATGCTATCTAAGTAAGAATGATGAACACTGGCTATGGCATAGATGATTGGGGCATCTTAGCTTCTCTCAGATAAGGAAAGCATGCAAATATCAGGTGGTTCATGGTCTTCCTGACATCAGAATTCCAGACAATACAATATGCAAATCTTGTCAATTTGGTAAGCAAACCAGAACTAATTTTCCTGAGAAAGAAGGATCAGCTATCAGGCCTCTTGAACTTGTTCACACCGATATATGTGGTCCAACTAGAAAGAGGTCACCTCGAGGGGAAGAGTACTTCATATTGTTCATTGATGACTTTTCAAGGATGTGTTGGATAGGACTCATGAAGTATAAATATGAAGCCTTCAAAAATTTCAAGTCATTCAAAGCTTTGGTTGAGAACGAATCAGATCATAGAATCAAATGTCTCAGATCCGATCGAGGAGGGGAATTTAACTCAGATGATTTCTTCGATTTTTGTGAAGAACATGGAATAAGAAGGGAATTCTCAGCTGCAAGGACTCCTCAGCAAAATGGAGTAGTGGAAAGGATGAATAGAACAGTGAAACAAATGGCTCGTGCTATGCTTGATGAATCTAGAACTCCTGCAACCTTCTGGGGTGAAGCCACATTTGCCACTGTTACTATTCTCAACAAGGAAAACATCCATGTAAACAACACTCAGACTCCTCATGAACTTTGGTATGGTAAGACTCCCATGGTAAAATACTTCAAAATATTTGGAAGCAAATGCTACATTAAAAGGACAGAAGAAAATCTTGGCAAGTGTGAACCTAGAGTAGATGAAGGCATTTTACTTGGCTACTCTCCTCACAGAAAAGCTTATAAATGTTACAATAAAATACTTGGAAAAATTGTTGAAAGCATTAATGTAGTGGTTGATGAAGAAGGAAACACTCCTAGACAGGTAAAATTTGAAGATCTCAAAGATGGCGAAGATTATCCGTCAACATCAAATCAGATTCATGACGAAGAAGAAAATCATGAGGCACCAGAAGAATAGATAAGGATAGAAGAAAAGACTCCATCTAGATATGTTCAGAAGAATCACCCAGAATCTCAAATTTTGGGGTAGAAGGAGGTAGGTGTACAAACAAGAAGAACTATTGCAGAAGCTTCAAGCTATCTAGCATTTCTCTCCTCCACTGAACCACAAAATGTAAGAGAGGCTTGCAAAGATGAATGCTGGGTCAAGGCCATGGACAAATAACTCGAGCAGATTGAAAAGAATAACACTTGGGAGTTGGTTCCTAGACAAACAGATAAAAATGTCATAGGGACAAAATGGATTTTCAAAAATAAAGTAAATGAAAATGGAGAAGTGGTCAGAAACAAGGCAAGACTTGTTTGTAAAGGGTATGCGCAACAAGAAGGCATAGACTTTGAAGAAACTTTTGCACCAGTTGCCAGACTTGAGGGTATAAGGATGTTCCTTCCTCTCTCTAGCTTTCAGAAGTTCAAAGTATTTCAGATGGACGTAAAATCTGCCTTTCTAAATGGGAACCTAGAAGAAGAAGTATATATTGAGAAACCAGATGGATTCATTCTTGGAAATGATCCAAATCTTGTATGTAGAATTAAGAAGGCACTCTACGGTCTTAAATAGGCTCCAAGGGCTTGGTACTGTCATCTCGACAAATACCTTCATCAACAAGGTTTCTCAAAAGGCTCAGCAGATAGGAATCTATATATAAAAATTGATAATGATAAATTGCTAATACTTGTTGTACACGTTGATGATATCATTTTTGGCAGCAATGAAGAAACCATGAGCCAAAACTTTGCTTTGGTGATGCAAAAATAATTTGAAATTTCTTTGCTGGGTGAGCTGACATACTTCTTTGGTTTACAAATCCAAAAAAACAATGATGGTATCTTTCTATCACAAACCAAGTACCTGAAGTAGATCTTGAAGAAATATGGCATGGAAGACTCAAAACCGGTATGTACTCCTATGGTAACAGGATGCAGCCTTAGCGCTAATGATGAATCAACAACAGTCCATCAACCAACATATAGATCCATGGTTGGCAGTCTACTCTATCTGACAGGAACTCGGCCAGACATCATGCATGCAATGGGAAGATTTGGAAGATTTCAGGCTAATCCAAAGGAAGCACACCTTCAAGCAGTTAAGAGGATCTTCAAATATCTTCAAGGAACACAAAACTATGGCTTATGGTATCCTAGAAATGTAGATCTCACACTTCGTGCATATACAGATGCAAATTGGGCAGGAAGCGTGGATGACAGAAAAAGCACTAGTGGTGGAGCATTCTTTATGGGGTCCAGATCCTTATCTTGGTTCAACAAGAAACAAAGTTCCATTTCTCTATCTATAGCTGAAGTAGAATATGTGGATGTTGCATCTTGTTGCACACAACTTCTTTGGATGATACAAACTTTGCAAGATTTTCAAATCACCTGTACTCCACCTATCTCCATCTTCTGTGATAATACAAGTGCAAACAGTATCTCAAAAAATCCTGTCATGCATTCAAAGACTAAGCACATACCTATCAAGTATCATTTTCTAAGGGAACAAGTGCTTGAGTAAAAGGTCAAGTTGGAGTATGTTCCTTCCAAGGAACAAGTTACTAATATTCTCACCAAATGATTGGCCAGGGAAACATTTGAATACCTCAGACAGAAGCTGGGGGTTGTTGATGCATCATCGTGCTATTAAAACTTGTCTGTTGTACACAGGTGGATACGGTACATATGCCGGTTTATGTGGGTTGAGTTCTGGGTGAAGAGAGTCCAATATGGGTTTGTCAGAGACCATCTGGCACAAGTTCAGGGGGAGCATATATTCTTCTAATAATGCATTGTTGGCATTATCTTAGAAGTCCTTGGTTTGATTTCCCAGGTGTTTTTGGTGGGTTGTGTGCTAGTATGAAAGTTGATTCTGCTGATGATAGTTGTTCTTGTCTCTATGTCATGTATTTCTTTTCATATCAAGGTCATGTAACAACCTATTTTGGTTTCCCCACTATGCCTGTGATGAATAATGTATGTTCTGGTTTGGTATATCCCCATTTAACTGGGAGGATGAGTCAACATTGGTATCTACCAACTTGATTGGGAGATGGATGTATGTATGGGTCCTTGATGATAGGAGAGTCAATTATGATGTATGGAGTCATGTTTCTTCTTGTAGAACATCTTTTTGCAGACCTTGCTTACAGTCAGGGGGAGCATGAATAATACACTTTAGTAGAGCAGAGACTTCAACATGTACTCAGAGGGGGCATGGACAAATTGGTATGCCTTGGGATATTCAAAGGAGGAGCTCTTTCAAAGATTTCAGTAGGTACTTAGGGGGAGTATGGTAAGCGGAACGATTATCAAAGAAAGAGAATATCTGGGTCCACCCTTTGCCCTTGATGTCAAAGGGGGAGAGTGATTGGGTATTGTTGCCATCAAGTCCAAAGGGGGAGATTGTTGGCATTATGATGTATGTGCCGTACTTGATGGCAACCCTCTCATAGAACAACATCTCGCTTATGCTCAACCAGATGAGTCTACAGAAGAAATATCAGGGTTGCAAGACAGAGGAATTGTGGTGCAGCAATGTTATTTTCAGGTTCTACAGGTGCACCGATCAAAAGGTGCGGACATTGGTAGATTGTGCAGAGGCACAGTTCTCAGAGTGCGGACATGTTTGCAGGCGTTATGAACAAAAGGTGTGAACCTAAAATGAATGGATTTTCATTGAGAGAAAAATGTGCATCTTAAGTTTGGTCCATGGTATTTAGCCCGACGTTTTTGATCCTATGGTTTTGGTCCGTGGTTTTTGCATCTAAAATATTGAACCCAGGCTTTGGGTCCCTAGTATTGTTTCTCAATGGTTTTGACCCATGGTTTGAGTAAGGCTTTGGCTATAAAAGGGAAAGGAGATCATTTGGCTGGACACAAGCGTGTTGAATATCTTAAGAATAACAAGATTTGAATTTCTGATAATCGGTTGGGGAGTTATAGTTGAACCTGAATTTGGAAGAAACCAAAGCATTATAAGTCAGATCTGCTGATGGGTCGGGATCCCTTTGGCGCATGAATGGATCTATGAATTTGACAGTCTAGGGTATATTTGAGGACTGATAAACTGTCTATATCCAGAGGTGCGTAGGATTAGAGAAGGCGCAGGTGCGGAGGTGCGCAGTACTAGTGAAGGAGCAGGTGTGGAGGTGTGCTGATTAGAAGACGCCAGAGGTCCAAAGTTGCATAGAGCACAGACAGTGAGGGTGCGAAGCTGCACAAGTCGCAGACAGTGCAGGAGCAGAGCTGCGTGGGCCACAGATAGAGAAAGTGCAGACATCCATAGGTTACTACTAGTGAAGTTGCGGAATTTTCTTGAAGTATATTTTAGTTGATTTTGTCTATTGCTGCAGTGTTCTGGGTATAGACTTGGTGTCTGGTTACTGGTACTGTTTGTCTGATTATAGCATTCTAAGAAGTTATTGGTTAACTGGTTGATGCATATATACTTGATGATTACTTGATATTCATGGATCCAGTCTGAAAATTGATGAAACGTGGTCCCCGGAAGAAAAGAGAAGGTAGTAGCCTTCTATAGGTCAACACCTACGAACTAGTATCTTAGCTAGCGCAAGAGCTAAGGGGGTTGTAGCTCCCTTCCAGGAGAAGCTAGAAAATGAGAGAGGGTTGTAGCACTCTGTAGATTGCAGCCTCCGTACTGGTAAAAGACTGCACCAGTACAAAATCATTGCAAAAAGAAGTTTCTAATTGAAAGAAGATAGAGACATATTGCAGCAGGTGGTTTTCACCCACATTGGGTTTCCACCTTACATCTTGTGTTCCTTGGTGTGACTGTCTATTTGTGTTCTTGCTCATTATTATGTGGTTCTCACATAAAGATTAATGGAAAACATCTAAATAATAATTTAAATTATAAGTCTAGAAGGTATATGCAAGTTTCAATTGTCAGATCTGCAAATATAGATTGAAAAGTATTTGATAATACTGATTCACCCCCCCCTCTCAGTATTATTTCCAACATGAAAAATCAAGCTAGTAGTCCTGATTTTGGGATCCAGGGGAAAATCTTTGTGTATATGATTTTTATGTGTTTTTCTCTCACATTTTTTGTTTTCTGTGTTTTAGAATTCGTATGCAGGTAATTTCTATACAAGGTTAAAACGTACAACTAGCTTCACTGCCTTCACCTCCATCTTCACCCATACCACCTCTGCCACACTACGAGTCAATATGGCAAGCACGATAAAGTTTCTTGTGTTCAAGGGATTGGGAAATGAGGATCCATACAAATTTTGGTTCGTTGTAAGAGCCATATGGGAAGTGTAGGGAGTTACGGATGACAATATAAAGAAAGTGACACTGGTTAGTGCCCTTTAGGACCGTGCGTTGACCTAGTATATTAAGCACTCCAATGATAATCCAAATACAGGAATCATAGATATCTAAGCAGTGCTAAATAGGGAATTTAGCAGGCCAAAGTCTAAAGCACAGTCAATCATTGGATTCAAGGAGATCATGATGCTACTAGGCGAGACTCCTTAGAATCTAGAACAGAGACTGAAATTCACAATTCGTGAAACTAATATGAATCTAGCGGATGGAAAACATCGCGAATGGTTTGTAGCATCGCTAACACCACATCTGAGGAGTGTGCTATCACAACAGAAGTTAACAACTCAGGTAGAGGTCGTAGTGATTGTGATGAGGCTACATGAGAACCCGATGCAGTATCCTAACTTGGAAGTTCAACAAATCCATGCGCACTTGAAGAATTTATGCCTAGAAATGCAAAGTCTAAAACAAGATAGGACAACCCGACCAGAAGTGCGAGAAGAGGTGTGGTGTGTAAAATCCAAAGGTCAAGATCATGACAAGGACCAATGCCCGATTTTCACAAATTACCTCACAGGAGGAGGACCGATGTCGTTAAGGCTAGAAGCACAAGCAGGACCTAGTGCGGAGCCTGCTTTGTGATGTGTGGTTTATCTAATAGGAGGAAAACATGCTATAGACAACTATCATTTGTTACAGAAGTATACACAAAATTCACAACACTTGTTCTATAACTTTTGTAGGTCAATGGGACACGATGAGTGCACTTGTAGGAGCTATGAGTTGATGATGGATAGAACTTCCACCTATAGAGTTCATGCTTAATCGCGACCCATAGACCAGAATGCAAGAGTGGTGCAAAAACGATTTCAGGGGCGCGGACGAGGTCGAGGCGGAGGAAGACCTGGAAGAGGTCACAGTTAGTTGATATGCTATAATTGCTAAGGGCTAGGACATTATGCCCGCGATTGTACAAATCCGACATAGCTGTCGTGTTTATATTGCACCTTGTTTGATCATGAGACAGAAGATTGTCCTATGCTGATAGCTAGGATGCATGAAAAAGGAGCACTACCACCTCCCTCGACTCAGAACCTATAGATGATGATATCTGAGCCACATGAGGAAGATCCAAATATGAACATTATGCTTCGAAGTGGAAATGCGATGGGAGATGACAAAGGAAAACAACCAGAGGATAGTACTTGTGTTTGCAAATCCCTAGTGAAAGAAGTGGAGTTTAACTTGGAGCGTGCTCGGGAAACTTTCATGGAAGTTAAGAAGAGCTTCATGGAGGCCTCCACTTCAGGAAGAAAAGATATACTAGAGTCGGAAATGGATCCATCCATGCTCACAACATTCTTGGAAATAGGTATGAAGTTACTGTGTGACGGTAAAGCTGTAAAAGTGTTACACGAACTCATTAACAGATGCGTTGGGGCTGCGTGAGGAGAACTGCACGTGGTCAGAAATATTGGAAAGCATAAGACAAGGACGAGAAGAGAAATGAGGTTAACCATGTAAATTGGAGAATATGAAATGGAGCAAGTAATTCTAGATTTAGGATCGGATGCAAATGTTCTACTGAAGCAAACATGGGAGTGAATGGGGAGACCTACACTGCAATGGTCTGCTATTGAGCTGCGAATGGTGAACCAGCAGAAGATAATACCCATGGGGTGATTGCAGGGAATCACTGTGGATATTGAGGGAGCAAGTGCGCTAGAAGACTTTGAAGTGATGGAAATTGATGATGAGAGAAATCCCTACCCCGTGCTCTTAGGAATTGATTGGGCCACTGACATGAACAGGGTGATTGATTTGAAAAACCACAAGATGATTTTTGAGAATAAGTCACTACGTGTAGTTGTACCCCTGGACCCTGCTGAAGGATCATACTATATAGAGCTAGTGCGTGACTATGAAAGTGATGATGATTTGGACTGCAGCTATAAGATAACAGTGTTGAACCAAGACTAGCTGAATCTCACTACAGATGGATGGCTTGCATGGGAGCATGAGGGCTCCTGTACTTCGGATTCAGATGAGGAGACGAAGTGGTGGCAAAATTGGTTACATGAGGTAACTATACTTAATTGTAATATGATGACAAGGTCACTACACTATATATCGACAAAAGTAGGGGACATGCTTACTTATGATGGCCTAAGTGAGTTAGATACCTTCTTGAATGAATTTGAAAGGGAGGTTCTAGAAAAGCAATGCTTCTAGGCCTTGAATTGGGTACTATACGCTACGCCCGTGAGGTGGAGGTGTATGCACAAAGGGAGCATTAACAACTGGAGTTAGTGTAGGGGAATGATTCACACATGATTTGGTAAGCCTAGGGTGTGATTGACAGACAAATACAATGGATGAAATGATCCACATGCAAGTCTCGCTGGGTGGATGCAGACATATGGAAAATAACCTGCACGGATGCACATGACCTTCGCACTGAAAGGGATGGTTAATAAGTATGGGTTTGGCGGAAAAATGTGTAAATGAGTCTTAATGTTAGAAAGACGATACATAGGAAGGACAATAGCACAAAATTTTATCCACATGGAAGCATTTAGTAATGTGTGCAACGTACTGACAAAGGCATGTAATGCACAGTGAAGTGAATGGGACCTGCATGTACCCACATTATTATGGGCTTATAGGACGACATGCAAGAAACTAACAGGATAGACACCTTTCTGGCTTGTCTATGGAGTAGAGGTCATAATTCCTATGGAGTATATTGTGCCTAGTCTGCTCATAGTGGCACTCACAGGTATGATGGATCGCGGTGCCATGGAGGAGAGGCTCGCGTAGTTGGAGGAGCTCGAAGAAGAACGGTTTTTGGCTGGATTCCACCAATAGGTACAAAAGCAGTGTGAAAAGGCCTAGCACGATCGAAATATCAGGTTGTGCACCTTTAAGGTGAATGATTTGGTGTTGCTATACGATAGTAAGTTTCATCGATTCCCAGGGGGGCTTAGAATGCATTGGTTGGGATCGTATGTTATTGAGGAGATCACAGATGGTGGCGCAGTGCAGTTGGTAAAATTAAATGGCAAACTCTTCCCAGGAAAAGTAAATGGTAGTCATTTGAAGCTATACACAGGTGGCCCAACCATCTAAAAAGCTGCAGGAAGCACAGTCTTAGAGCTCCAGGTAGATGAAAGGATGCATAGGACTATAAACTGCTTTGCCTGGGAGCTGCGCGATGATAGGACAATGTGCAGTAGTGAAGTGTCACAGGGTCCATGACAGTGTGCGGGTAGCTACGCTGCCATGAAGGTTGGTTGGAAAGTGACCATTACAGTCACTATTCACGATGTGATGCTTGGTTTGAGACCAAATGGAGTGGGCACCAGGCATTTAAGGTGAAATTTATGGGCTAGATTTGGGAAAATTTGCCGCCAAGGGAGAATTAATGGACCGAAATTGGGGGGAATAGTCGAATTCGAATTCAATAGGCACTATAAATTACAAAGGGATGCCTAGCAAACAACACTTGGAAATTTGAGAATTGAGCTATTACGTGCCCAGAGATTCATGAACCCCAATTTGTTTGATCTTTTAAAGTCAAAAGAATTGTTTGAGCACTTACCTGAGCCGTTGAGAGAATTGTGGAATATAAGTATGGCCGTGCTAGAGGAAGCCATGGATATTGGAGAGATGACTGCTGAGGAGGTCACGTAGGCCAGAATAGTAGGAGAATCCCTAGAAGGCACACGGATAGTCACAGAAATCCACACTAAGACCCAAGAAAGATAAGCAGCCTATGGTACCGGTGCACGTGTCCCCCAAGAATCCCTTAAGGATGAAGCTCACCATGGAAGAAAAGGGGAAGGCGATCAATTTGGAAGTTGATGAGGAGGGTGAAGACTTTGAAGAAATCCTGGTAGAGGAGGATGATGAAGAAATGGAGGAAGAAACCTAGGGTACAAACCCTTTGACCAGGCTACTTGTGTATGTTCCTCCATGAAAGGGGAAAGAAAGGGTGCCCAAGGACCTAGATGAGAGAAACAACTCTCTACAGACTCTATTGCTCCCCAATGACATCATTTTTAATGGAGTGCACTTGGGATGGGTGTTGGTTCTAAAATTTGAAGACTCGGATCTCATGGACCATGAGAAATTCTAACATTTGGCAACTGCACAGCTAATGCGCCAGAATAAAAACACACTAGCGGCAGTCATAGAGTTGGAACTGCACAAGTGGTTCTGAGGAGTAGAGAAGGTAGGATTGTTAAACCTGCTCTGGGTACTGAATTACCATCGTGCCCCAGTGACTATTTTCATCATCAAGTAGTTGCTCTGCTTGGTGCATGATGGGTGTTTGTGGTTGGAGGAACCCATCCCCATCATGGATTTTCTGACTCAAAAAATTACCCAACTCCCTTGCAAATGGGAGGATCCAATGAACATATCCTAGGGTAAAAGTGATAATTTGGCCACTGCGGAGGCCATGAAAAATAAGTTCAAGCTGGAGAATAAAAAGAGAGGGTACGCGATCTCCAGTATCAATAACGTTGTGGTCAAAGTCGCGACATAGATATTGGCTGGGAAAGTCATGCGAAAATGTCACGTGGATGAGGTGCCCACACCGGTGGTTGCACTTGCCACACATTTTGCAGAGGGCGTCCAGTTTAACTGGATGGATTACTTGTGTAGAGAGCTCCTGGAAAACTACCGCGAAGCACAGGAATAGGGGAAGAATTTTCACTATGCATGGCTTCTATTGTCCATAGTGATGGTGGCCTGGGAATTGCCCGAGGACATCCAGTTCCCAATGATTGCTCAGGGTATTTTGGAGGTAGCGAACTACGTTTCACTATGGGAAACTAAATATGCACAGAGGATCTGAGACAACAGGATATTATGGGTGTTCATGGAGATAAACATAAAAATTTGGATTAACCACAAGCTGGGGTATATCCCATGGTTTATAACAGTCTACAGGGCTTCACGGAGTTCAAGGCAGACTTTCATCAAGTGTACATCAGGGCGAGGAATGACCCCGTGAAGGCATGGGACGAGCTACCTTATCTAGTGATGGACGATGTCATATTTGCCATCATTGAGTCATGGTTGCCAGAGTGGCACACTCTAGCCAACTTCGCGGTGGAAGCAGAGAAGTCCACTGCACAGAGGAAAAAGGAGGAGGCAAAAATGCAGATGGCGTAGTTGGCAGAGAAGAGAAGGAATGAAGAAGCAGAACCAAAGGCACAAGAGACGCGTGAAGCTACAAAGGAAACAAAAGAGTAGCATATGGCAGCTGAGAAGGAGCATGAGGGAGAAAAGTCACCTTCAACCAAACAAGAGATAGACCTAGAGGAAGGTGGCATAGACCTGCGGACAACATCCACACAACTAAAGTGACAGTGCCTGACAGAGCAGGTGGGACTACAAAAGAACTCCAAGGCCTCAAAGACTTCTTTCAACCCGATGACCCTCACATAGGGGGATCTCCATGACATTGGGGAGACGGTGCATGAAGTCACCACAAAGGCCCTCCAGCAGTTCACGGGGGAAAACCAAATGGTGTTGGGGGCCCTCTCGGTGCAGATACAGGAGTTGCAGGTTTGCACTCCATTGGCTGGTACTCCGTTAGGAAGGATCACGTAGGTACGACCGCAACTGAGGAAATTCTGCGTGCCTGCATGAGCAACACTATAGTGCTGCCAAAAGGAGCACTGGTTACAGAAAGTGAGGTTGAGAGGCCTATGGTCAGTGCACTGAAGGGACTTGGAATAAATATGGCTGCACTCCCTCTGGAGACACTCTATGTTCTACAGGACGGAGTGACTGCAAAACTGTGAGCTGGGGAGGGTCGCACGCTCCAGGTCATGAGCTAGCAGTGAATCAATATGGAATAGTTGAGATTGAAACGTGAAGAGGTAGTGGCACAGAACTGAAAGATTGTGCAGGTGGTCAAGGACGTCTACAGGATGGTCCTGGAGTTGGCGATCCCAATAGAAGACCCAGTGGAGGCACGCATCCGGAAACTTGCAGCAGGGATGCGTGAGGTGAAGGAAGAGATGGCTAAGGATCAGCTGGAGCTAAAACTTTAGATAGCTGAGCTCCAATTGAAGGCACAACCTTCAAGTCCACCAAAGGTGAAGGAACAGTGCACCAACGCCATTACAACTGCAATAGTTGAGATCAACAGTGCAGTGAAAGAATGCACCCAGCTATTTGAGGAGTCGTTCAAGGTTCTCACTACTCTGTAAGAGGACCCCAACATACAACACTTAGAGACAAAGGCATGTGAGCTACAAAAGAAGTACGATGAAGTCAAAGGGACCATGCAGATGGTGGCCCTTACACAGAGGCTCATGTAGATGTAGCGGGCGAAAGTGCTTAAAGAACAAGTAGATGTTACGCGACATAATGAAGCCTTTTTGAAGGTGCATGTACAACCATGGTTTGATGAGGCATTCTTCTTTACCACCTCGATTGAAGTAAAGCTCACACAGATGCAAGGAACATAGGAACAGGTTCAGGGAAGCAGTTCAATTACAACAATTTCTAACAACGTGTCCACAAAGTACAGTAGGCAGTTGCTTAGTGCGCTGCCAACATTGCAGCAGTCTAGGAATAATTGGGAGGTTTTCATGCAAATATCTCTGCATCAACAGAGTGACTCGAGGGTGATTCACGATATATGTGTTGGGGGCATGTTGAGCACGAGATCCACCAAGGAAATTTTTGGGGCTTAAAGCCCAAATTTTGCTTATAAATTGTATCTTTGATGTATAGACTTTGCATTTTTAGGCACAAAGCACGTAGCTTGTAAATGAGTCATATGGTTGTCTACCCTTAATTTATGTAATGTAATGTTAGCTAGAGAGATATACCCATGGTCTACGGACCATGGGATTATATAAATAGAGAGAGGCTCTAAGTTGTAAAGAAATGGAGAGATCTAAGGATGAAGAGTTTAGGCATATCTGAAAGGCAAAGTCGAGTCTTTACATCGTAGAGTAGGAGAAGGCTCTACAGTTGAGTGCACAGAGGTGTAGTAGTCCGCAGTTGAGTGCACGGACCCCTACAACTAAGTTCATAGGGCGAGTCAAGTCTGTAACTATTAAATCACTAATAAAGAGAAATTTTACATCAATTCTGTGTATTTATTTCATGTTTTCTGCATCAAATATATTGGGTATTAATTGCATTTATGTTGTTTATATGATACATGAACATATATAATTCCGTAGATTATGTGAATGTGAGCTAAAGTGTCTATTTACGTGAAGTTGACCAACATCTATAAGGGGATAAGTAAGATACGTAATGTAACTTGGGAAAATAACACAGATCACTTCCATAGAAGCGCGAAATCACCACAGCCCCTGGTTAGGGCTGCATGAAGGACAATTATATCAGATTGTGAAGGTATCACAGGTCAAAACAGTGCACACAGTGACCTGCATGAATGTAGGCACAATTTAACTAAATCAACACCTCAAACATCTCAAGGGTGTGGAAACTTGGTTCCAGCATCCCCCATACTTCTTTAGGTGAGACTTTAGTTCACACTCCATGGGATGATTCGAAAGGGATATTAGTGTAGGAATTTGTCTAGCTAAATAACTCCAAACTTGGGTCAGGCCCCATCAAGCCAACACAGGGAATCCTATATAAAACATAAATCAACCTGTGTAAACTGAGCTGGAGGAGTTCATAAATCGAAGAATGGATGAAATAATGAATAACATGAGATGGAGGGACTAAAGTATGGATTTTGTAGCTCCTCCTGTTCCTCTCAAGCTGAGATTATTCTCCTTTTTCGGACCAGCAACCAACATTTAAAAAAAAAAATTACCTTCTCTCTCTTTTTTTTCAATTTTTTTTTTTAAACAACTAATTTTCCTACAAGGAGGCTTTCATCCTAGTTGCCTGCCCTAGCTTCCTCAAAAGAGGTTTTCTCCACACTATTGGGTCGCCTTAAGAGGTTTTCAAACCTGATAGTGGGACTTAGGTGCCTCATGTAGGTTTTTGCCTGAGTCTCTTTATTTTTTTCTTCTTTTTCTTCTTTCTTTTTTGTCAGGGACTTGATGGGGTGGAAACTGAGACTTCTTCCACCACCATCACTGTCTTTCTGATGCCATTAATGAATTCTTTCTTTGATAAGGGCTTCTTTTAGAGCTTCAATCTATACCCGTTGACAAGTAAATGGATAGCCTCTACATCAATGGTTCTTATCTGTACTGAACCATTATCATGACATTTTTCTATGACATAAGGCTCTAACCATATAGTCCTTAAATTTCCTTTAAAATCCTTGTACCTGGAATCATATGACAAAGCATGATCGCCTTCTTAAAACTACTTGTCCTTTATATTTTTGTCATGCCAAATTTTCATTTGAACTTGGGTCACCTCTGTGTGCATGAGGCCTGCATCTTAAATTCATCTAACCCATTCAACTGGAGCAATATTTCTTGTTGTGCCCTAGTGAGATCTAGATGTAGTTGTGCTGCCATTATTAAGGTGTTGTATTCAAATTCATTGGACAAAAGGGCTTTCTTCCCATAGACTAGCTCATAAGGAGTGAATCTAGTGGTGGTCTTCTAGGTAGTATTGTAGTCCCACATGGCATCAACTAATCTATCTACCAAATCCTTTCTGTTACTGCTAATCACCTTGGTTAAAATGCCTTCCAACGTTCCGTTGGTTACCTCCACTTGCCCATTATCCTATGGGTGGTAGGGAATGGATTTTTTGTGCTCGATCTTATGTTGGATTAAAAAATTGTTAATCATGTGAGATGTAAATTGACTACCTTGATCAATGACCAATTCTCTAGGGTACCCAAACTTATAAAATACATTTTGCCTTAAGAATTTAGCCACTTTTTCTTTTGTTTCTTCTTTGATGGCCTTGGCTTTAGCCCACTTGGTTAAATAGTCAGTGCACACAATGATGTATTTCTTTTTCCGGGATGGAGGGTCAATGGGTTCAATGAAATCCATGCCCCACTTATTAAATGGCTCGAAAGTCACTTGAGGTTGCAAAGGCATTTCATCCCTTGGGGTAGGTTTCCTTGTCCTTTGGCACCGATCACACCGACTAGTATACCTCGTCGCATCTTGGTGAAGAGTGGGCTAGTAATAACTAGCTTGTATTACCTTGAATGTTCTTCTTTTGGCTACAAAGTGACCTCCAAATGGCCCATCATGTTAGGTTAGAAGGATGTCAAAGACTTCCTCCTCCCTAACACATCTTCTCAAAATTTGATCTGGGGCTAGTTTGAAGAGGTTGCACCCAATCCAAGTGAATGGGGCGCTCATCCTTATAATCTCTCTCTTTTCCTTGGAGGACAAATTTGGTGGAAAATGTGTAGACACATAGAAATTTTCTATGTCAGCAAACCATGGAGAATGAACTGAAATGGCGAATAAATGTTCATCTAGTAACTAATCATCAACTATTCCTTCCTCCCCTGCAAGCAAAGTTAATCTGGATAAGAAAATCTGCAACAACATTCTCCTTGCCAGACTTATCAATAATAGTTAAATAAAAATGTTGCAATAAAATTAACCATCTAATAATCTGAGCATTTACATCAGGTTTATTCATAAAGTATTTAACTATAGCATGCTGAGTATGTACAAATGTTTGGTAACCAGTAATGTAATGCCTAAGTTTATTCAATGGATGCACAACAACTAGGAACTCTTTTTCAGTCACTGTGTAGTTCAATTCAACTTTTGATACATTATTACTAATGAAGTAGATGGCATAAGCTAATTTGTCATCTAGCTGACCTAGAGCTTCACCTATCGCTTTGTGAGAGGCATCCTCATGTATATGGAAAGGGAGAGCCCAGTTTGGGCCTCAAAGAATAGGTGCAGTAGTCAACTTGTCCTTTAGGGTATCCAAGGCTTCTTGGTAGCTTTCTGACCATACAAATTGAGAGTCCTTGGAAAATAACCCAAATAAGGGAGGAGATAACTTGCTAAAGTCTTTTATAAATATCCTATAGTATCTGTCTAAACCTAGAAAAATTTTGACATCTGTCTGTTTTTACGAAGCTAGGACCCTTTGGATGATGGCTATCTTATTTGGGTCTACCTACAATCCTTTATGGGATGTTGAGTGACCTAGAATAGTCCGTAAAATAATAAAGAATTCACATTTTCCAGGAGTAAGGGATAGGTTCATTTCAATGCATTTGTTCAACACCTTACCCAAGTTGGAGAGAGCCTCCTGGAAATCACACCCATAAAGTGTAAAGTAATCCATATAAATGTCCACTGCATCATGGACTATTTCGACAAAGATACTTAGGGCCACCCTCTGGAAAGTGGCAGGGGCATTGCATAGGCCAAGACGAAGGACCCTATAAGTGAAAGTACCCCAAGGACAAGTGAAGGTGGTTTTATCTTGCTCCTCTGGGATAATTTGGATTTGATTGTATCCATTGAACTGATCTAAGAAAGAGAAGAACTTTTTCCCTGCCAGGCCATCTAACACTTGGTCAATGAAAGGTAGATGGAAATGGTTCTTCTTTCTTGCTTTGTTTAACTCTTTGTAATCAACAAAAATCCCCCACTTCCAATTTTTCTTTGGAACCAACACCAAAGGACAAACCCACTCACTGTCCGAGATAGGGTAAATGAATCCTACATCCAAGAGATTTTGCAATTCTTCTTTCACTATATATTTGAGCGCTAAATTCATTCCACTTTGGGGTTGTCAGACTGGTTTTCAACCTTCCTTGATATAAATGTGTTGAGTACACACTAAGGGGTGTGCTTCTGGGAAAACTATTATTCCTAAAGAATGCTAGCCCTCTAGGTTTGGTAGCTACCCTAGAAACAACTATTTAAAGCAACTCAATGATTTCTTCTATGTGTAATAGATAAGAGAAAGATAATAGGACCAACCTAGAACTTTCGCTTAATCCCTTGCTTGATCTCTCTCCCCTTTGACAGATCCTACAACTCCTCCCCATACTTAACACACTTGGAGAGTACCTGCACAAGTACAAAAACAAAGAACCGACAAAGCATCATGATCTATTACAACATAAACATTGCAAAATCTGATATATAATGAACAAATGATAGCATTCGCAAATGATAACATTCACAATTGCACAATCACATGGAATAAGACTTGAAGAGCTTTATGAATAGAAAGGAGAATTACAACCCAGTTGTTTGATCCAGCATCATCCTCCCAACTTCATTCCTTCTTCACCTCATGAAATAGCAAGATCACTCCAACAATACAATGCTCTATCCTCAATTACAAACTATCAACACTTCCTTGCAATTCATAATATTCTAGCCTATAGATCTCTTGGATGAGGGATCCATTTATAGATGTTTGCAAGGGTGTAAGTCATCCATGGGGTTTGATTAGTGTCATTCCACTTGTTGCAATGGGTTCCATAAGAGAAGTTATTGGAGATTTTCTTAGATCGCTTATTCATCCTTGCGCGAATTTAGAGTGGAAAGTGGCACAAGAGAAGTTTGCAGAAGATTCCATGAGCAATCAATTGACAAATGTCCCAGACATTTTTCCATCCTCGCTCATCGCACACTATTGAAGGCCTAAACAATATGCATCGCACCCTGGCAATGTACCACTCAACATGCATCACACTTTGCAGTGGAGTAGTCAATATGATTCAATTTAGGTAGTTTCTGGATGGTTTCTCAGATGGAAATTTTAGGGAATGATGTATTCAGATAACTATGTTCCTTTAGGGTATGAAACAACTCTTTCAGGGTTTGATGAGCCCTAATACATTGACATATAAGTCTATGGCTGATGTACCCAAATATGTCTATAGCAGTTGCCCCCTAAAGCATGAGGTCGTAAATATTTATGTCGAGTGAAATGCTTTATCATGAGGATCTGAAGTTTCGAACTGGAAGGTGAGCTGCATAAGTTACAATACAATACATCATCATAATATGATTTTCATGATCCAATTGAGGGAGGCATTCCCATGCTCAACTTTATAAATTTCATTTCATGTACGTAGATTAGATAGTCGTTTGCAGATACAAAATCGTGATTCTACAGATATAGAATCACAATCCATGGTTAGGATGATCATCTATGTAGAGCCTTTGTACATTTGATGTTTTTATATCCATGAATATATCATCGCACGGATGGATGAAACTAGATCCGGGGTCTTGAAACTCGTTCAATCTTCACCCGATGTACAAGTCAAACCATGTGAAGAGATGTTCTGAAGTTGAACATGGAAAGACATCGCCTAATTACCAGCCAATGAGGTGAGCTGTTAATAGATGTGAGAGGAATCACTGATAATGATAATGATCCTCAAGGTACTACAGTACAATTCATGTGGTTTGAATACATGATCCGATGTCAAACACCACACAAAATATTTCGATTGAAGGCAATTGATGTCAACCTGTTGTCGTAAGTGAGAAATTCGCCTTTGATGTATGCAAGCTTCAAAGCACTCAAAGGGTTGTTTCTAAGTCAACTTCTTGTATGAGCTGATGTAAAAAAGAAGTAACTTGTCGTAGGAGGGCCTTGATGTATCCCACATCTATGACATGAAATGAAGCAAATGACTTCTAGAGGTGAAAATGAACCAACGACACAAGGTTCAGGAATGGTGGTCAGGAAAAAATGAAGGTTGGAGTTATTGCGGTGTATGAGACATTAACTAGATGGTGATTTCTCAACTGAATGACTTCTATTGAACAGGTCGTTGACATTGAGATGAATTGGTAGCGATAACCCCAAAAGATGGATGGTATGAAAGACCAATGGTGTGATGAACGGTGAACAGAATAACCCAACCCAACTTAATAATGGAGATGAAGTGAAAGTTTTAGGTTCAAGAGTGACTTGCTACCATAAATTCTTCAAGTTTTTCTTATTTTCCCCGGTCATTGCTGACCAGTACCTCTCTATTTTTTTCAAGCTTGAGGAGGATAACATATGTTTTCTCTATAATTCACCCTTCGGGCAAACCCGTTGCTATTTGATGTTTTAACGAGTCTAGCGACAATGAAACTCGGTCTCGTCTAAATGGACAAGTTTGTCGCTATTATTTTAATGAGTTTAATGACAAGGATAACTCGGTCCTTTTCATGTTTAGAGAGTTTGAAAAGGAACAAAAAGAAAAATCCATAAGTTCGTTTTCGTAAAGTAATCCCTCAGGTCTGAAAAAGGATAAAATAATATAGTAGGGATGACGTTTCCAGCGCCTTAATGAGCTAGAAAATACAAGCACTCGACAATATTTTCATGTTTAACAAGTCTGAAAAGGGTTTAAGGAGGACTCTACTTTGAGGAACGAGTGGTTTCTAGGGTAGCAACTGGTTCTGGTGATGCTGGAACTTCTCAAAACATATTGATTGATGTGAAGAGGCTGGCTAATAAGACCACTCATTGTAGTTGTTCCTCAAAAAGGGTAAAACAACCAAGTGAAAGTGTATGATTGGCCAAAGAGATTGTGGTGATGAGATGAAAACAACCAAGGCTCAAAAGGTTGACAAAATGGCAATCACAAGGGTTAAAAATTGAGAATGGGTTCATTTTTAGACAATCTTGAACCATGGGGAACTATGCTTGGATTCGTCTTGATGTTTACAGAAGATTGAAACGAACAAACTATGCTTGGCTTCAGTTTCTTTTCATACAAGCTTAAAACAAAAAGATATTCTTGAATTGGTTTACATGCCCCCAGCATGGCGAAAAGGAGAGTCTCTGGTAACCAGATGGAGGTCACTGTAGTGAAGCAAGACGAAAAGGAGAGTCTTCTGTAACCAGATTGAAATCGTTGTGGTGAGGCAGGACAGTTATCCAACACCTCTTTGGCTTTGTTCAGATAGATAAAGGTGAATGGTGTGATAGAACAATCACATAACCTACAGGGAAAATTATCTTTACTACTAGGTGCATGCCCCCCAGGCTTCATTATATTCACCTAAGTAGACTACTCATGGCTATCAGGTGGGTGGAATGAAGGTTCTTTTACGAGATCAAGTGAACGACTCGACTTGGAACTTGGGACCTTGTTTCATTTTTTAAAAGAGCTTGACACAAGACAAGGAGTTATGCTCGTAGGAGCTGTTTCATTTTTTAATGAGGTTGACACAGTAAAAGAACTATCCTCATACTCCTTGGTTTCATTTTTTAACAACGTTGACACTAGACAAGGAACTATCCTCGAAGACCCTTGGTTTCATTTTTTAACAAGGTTGACACATGATAATGAACTATCCTCGAAGACCCTTGGTTTCATTTTTTAACGAGGTTGACACAAGACAACAAACTATCCTCGGACCCTTAGTTTCTTTTTTTAACGAGGTTGACACAAGACAACAAAATATCCTTGGAGACCCTTGGTTTCATTTTTTAGCGAGGTTGACACAAGACAACGAACTATCCTCAAACTCCTTGTTCAGAACTCATAAGTGGTCATGAAGGAGAGATCTAGTTCCAATTCCCCTAGTACATAATGAACAACATCAATCAATTGATAGTCAGTCAATGTAGGTATGGAACAGGTTGCCACATAATTAACCTGTGGCGAGGATTACACCATTGGTACAAAAGGACCATTTAGGGAAGATGGTTGACTAGGAGCCATATTTGGACCGGGAAATGAAAACTGGTCAACGGTGACAATCCTGCCTTCATGTGGGAAACAAATCACTCGAAAGAGCGTTGAAACAATAGCTCCCATGTGATAAACATAGTCACACCCAGGAAGTAAATTGTAATCCAAAGTTCCTAGGACTACCATCACATTCAGATAAACGATTTTTCCTCCCAAAGTGATAGGTAACTGAGGAAGGATCCCTAACGATTGAATGGTTCCTTTGTTAAAGCCCAACAAATTCTGCGTAATAGGCACAAGCGGTGGCGAAACGAGCGCATGTCAAGAATTTGAGGAAAGGATACTCACTGATACACCTTCATCTATAATAGTGCCAGATAGAATCATTTTACAAACTTAAACTATGATCTGGAAAGGCAAATAATAAAGAAGGTGGGATCCTACCAGTTTATTCCAATCAAAGGAAGTGACTACACTACTTGGAGGGGGTACCATAGAAACAGGAGAATTAACCCCTTGAGTTACGAGAACTGGAGGATTTTCCACCTCTCTTGATGGAACAGGTGGACTATGCCCAAGCTCATTTGAATCTCAGGAAACAAAAAGAACTTCAGTAGTATGATTTTCACTCTCTTCGAGAAAGGTACGATTAGCTGAAGGTGAAATTGGGTCAACTGTTACCTCAACCTGTTGATTTGGATTGGGTATAGACTCATAGGATTCACTTTCAGAGAGAGTGGTTTCGACCGACGATTGATTTTGGTCAGTCGGTTTATCAAGTAGTGAAGGATTTAGGGAGAGTTTCCTGTAACTAGATGGAAGTCGCTATGGTGAAGCAGGACGATTATCCAACACTCTTTTGGCTTAATCCAAAAGGTGACAAAGGTGAAAGGAATGATTACCTTCAGATAACCTACATGGAATCCTGACCTTTCCCTTCTGTCCATGAACTTTACTATCACTAGTTAATGGTGTGTTACCAACATGATCTCTAGAGGTTGATGATATAGGATGGTGTGAACGGGAGGACCATTCTTTCAAGATCCGAGGAAAATAAGAACAATTTCGATGAAAATGGTCTCCCGTACAAATTATGCATGGATATTTGACTTTGTGAGGCTTAACGAACGAATTTTCATCAAATTTTGCATTCAGAGAAATGTTGCCTGGTTGCCCCCTTGCTGAATTGGCTTCTTCTTCTTCTTCTTCTTCTTCCCTTTCTTCCTCTTCTTAGCCACCTGGTTTCTAGTACCAATACTTTCACTAGGGGTGATTTTAGGGGCGAATGTTCGCCCTTTGGCAGAATTAAGGGGTTCTAATTTTTAGTGGGCAAATATTTTGTATCATAGTACATTTTTACAAATCACCTCAAATAGCCCACCTTATTTTAAGGGAGAGGGTAAAAAAGGTAAATTTAGCCCTTGAAATTAGGA
>APFE031460310.1:182094-226299 GCA_000404065.3 Pinus taeda | reverse complement strand
CAATGAGCTATGGATATAGATTTTGCTAAACAAATCAATGATTTCCTAGTTATTTACCAAGATGACGTCATAGTCTTTTCCAAACCTGATAATGAACATCTCGATCACCTAAGAAGAGTTTTCATTAAATGCAGAAAACTTGGTATTTCCTTAAAACCAAAAAATACACTCTTTGGTCTAAAAGGAGGTAAACTCTTGGGATATATAATATCTAAATATGGAATTATAATAGATCCTGCTAGAATAGAGGCAATATTGACCATCACTCATCCTAGAAACATCAAATAATTACAATCATTTTTAGGCAAAATAATTTTTCTTAGGAGATTCATTTCAAATTTAGTAGAATTAATTAGAGAACTAAATAACAAGTTAAGAAAATATTAAAAACTTAAAGGGGCAGTGGAAGTTAAACAGTCTTTTGAGGCCATCAAACAAGGCCTTAATAAAACTCCAGTCCTTATAAGTCCTAACTTTCAAAAAGATCTTATAATTTTTTCTTTTGCTTCAGAACATACTATTGCAGCAGACTTGTTGCAAAAGAATGATCAAGGATATGAACAACCCATTGCATTTTTTAGTAAATCTTTAAGAGATGCAACACTAAAGTACAACATAATGGAAAAATAGGCATTAACTTTAGTGAAAGCTACTAAAGATTTTAGGGTGTACATCTTGTATTGACACATCATTGCTTATGTTCCAAATTCAGAAGTAAAGGACATTTTGACACAAAATGGGCCTGAAGGAAAGAGACACAAATGTATTGCTACTATTTTGGAATATGCCATAGAAATAAAGCCTACAATCCGTATCAAAGTTCAAGGTTTAGCCAAACTCATGGCTGAATTGAACTTTCAAGCCCTAGATATAAATTTCATTGGTGCCCTATATGATCAGGAAGAGATGGCAACTCCACAGATTAGTGAACCTTTTACAGATTCACCTTGTTATTCAAATACCATATTTGTCTTACTAAACTTACAAGCTCCTCCTCGTTTATCTAGAACTAAAGCTAGATATTTTAAAATGAAATCAATTAGATATTGTATCATAGATAATGCTTTATTTTGGAAAGATAATTGTGGTATTCTATTAAACTATTTACTAAAAGATGAAGCTGATAAAATTATGGAATAATTTCATGTAGGAGATTGTGGAGGACACTTGTATTGGAAAACTACTATTGACGAAATGCTGAAGGCTAGTTTTTACTGCCCACTCTTTTTGCAGATGTTAAGAAACATGCGACCTTCTGTCATGATTGCCAGATATTTGAGAGAAAAAGAAAGCTTTTATCTTTACATGTCAAATCAATCTCCACAAAAGTTCCATTTCAACAATGGGGTTTAGAATTCATTGGAGAAATCGACCCAGCCTCCTCAGCCTAGCATAAATGGATTTCGATAGCCACTGATTACTTTACCAAATGATAGAAGTCATCCCTTCTAGATAAGCCACAAAATCCATCATTATCTCATTCCTTCAAAACAATATCTTGTCAAGATTTGGATGCCCCCAAAATCTCATTAATAATAATGTAGCTGCTTTTAAATCCAAGAAAATGGTAGACTTTGTAACAAATATCACATCACCCTGAGCCATTCCATTGCCTATGACCCTGAAGGTAATGGACTTGCAGAATCCTCTAACAATAGCCTTGTCAATATCATTAAGATATTACTGGAAGAAAACTAAAAGACATGGAACAAAAAGTTGGTCAATGCCTTATGGGCGGACATATTGACTACCCAAAATTCCATTGGTACATCTCCTTATCAATTAGTATATGGTATGGATGTTGTTTTTCCATCCTGTTTAGGAGTACGAGTGATGAAGATCATCCAGGAGTTGTAGGTAGAACCAAATGATATCTAGAGGAGGATAAATAAAACAATACACTTGCAGCAAACTGGAGAAGAAGTCTATGTCAAATTAGAAGTAATCCAAGATAAAATAAAAAATATTTTGGATAAAAATACTAAAGTTGATGATTTTTACATAGGTGACATAGTAGTTAAATGGGATTCTAGAAGAGAAGACAAGGGCAAACATCGAAAAGTTGATTTTCTGTGGCAAGTCCCTTATGTCATTTATGGTTACAGAGGTAACAATACATTTTTCTTGAGAGAGTTAGATGGGATACATCTACCAGGAGGACCTGTCAATGGTAGAATGCTGAAGCATTACTTTTCCATAGATTAACAATAGTTCACTTTAATTTACCCATTGTATATAACAATGTACACTTTAGATTGAATTGGTTAGTAATCCTTTGAAGTTGAAGCCCGGAGAGAAATCCATGAGCTTTGAAGGGTTCACCATCATAAGTATGAATAAAGAATAAATCATGGAAGAACAATTTACAAGTTATCTTTAGTCAAGTTTCAAAGGCTATTGATCTTGAAGTTCTTGACATTTCACCAGGAAATGCCCTCCCCATGTGTAGCCACTATTAGGGTGCTATAATAATATGATTCATAATTCGAATTGGCTATGGTTAGTCCTCTAATATTGTACATACTATTTCTCTTTGCAAAATGTTTTCCATATTAAAAATTAAAAAGATATAAAGAGGGTATTCCTAGAATAATAATCGAAGGACAAAAGGAAAGATAAAAGATCAAAACAAGTGAAAAATATGAACCCCAAGCAGACGTAAAACAGATCATGAAAGTGCGCAAATTCAAATACCATTACTCTTTACTTTACTACACAAAATAAGGTTGTGTGCAACTTGTCATAAATGCCACAACCCATGATGGTCAAATAGCTTAATCTTGACTCATTCATGCTTTAAATTTTTTGTTGATAGATAGAGAATAAATATCTAGCCAAACTTTTTAACCATGGAAGATCAGTAATTAGGTAGAGAAATAAAAAATGTTCTCAATAGCTTAATCTAAGCCATTGGAAGTTATAAGGCTAAAATTAGATAGTTTTCCTGTCAAAAGAAAATGAAATAAAGGGTCAGCAAGCTCAAATGCACCTAATAAAGTGAAGTAAAAGTGTTAGGATAAATAAAGGGTAGGTAGAAGAGAGGTTGCAGATGAACAAGGAGGTTGAATCAAAAGCACATTTATCATGCTTAATCTTATGTTTCATGTGTAGGAGAATTTATGAGAGGGAAAAGATATTAACATGCTTGTTTGACTAATTCTCCCTCATTTCATTTCACCCTTATATAATTACTTACTAATTTCCCCATTATCTCATCATTTCTTATTAAACACCCTTTTTCCCCTCATTTTGACCCTTACCCCTTGGTTTCAAAAATTTCCCTAGTAATTAGCCTTCAAAAATCATCCACTTACCCAAAACGCATTTTCCCTAGTGTGAAACCCATTTCCCACTGCAAATATTACCTTCCCCCTTATTAATTTCCCTATTTCCCTTCAAAACCCATAAAACCCCCCTTATCCCAAGTTTTTATTCCCCCTCATTAGTTAATTAACTCCCTGATTCATATTCCTCCGATAAACCCTTTTAACCCACCAACCCTTGGTGCAGTTAAAAAACCCTGCCACAATAACCTCTGGTCCCACTCCATTAAATCGACTGCTTATATATTAATCCCTACCTTATTTATTAACTAATTACAATTATTTGTAATTATATCTTGGGCCCCGATTCCCTCCGTGCACCTTGATCACACAACAACCGTCTAATGTCCTACCCCTAGATCTGACGATGCACATCCATATCATGTACATTCACCTTCTGACAGATAGTAGCTCGAGAGCACACGAGATTTGCAGTTTTGGCTGGGCACTATACTACTATGTGGAAGCCCCAGTCTGGATTGCGTGCTCATGAAAAATACTGCTTACCCTCCAAAAGTAGTGTGATGACCCAGAAAACTGCCTCCCCGCCGAGATCAAAAACTACCCACTATTCATTTGTAGTTTCCATGCCAAAATGTAATTGTTACCGGTTAAGAGGCCGAAAAAGCCCCAATTCACTCTTTTCACTTTTTTTCACTATAACTATTGCTCAAGCCATTCTGTGACACCCTAAACCTTTGTGACCAAAATTAACCACTGTCTACGGCCTGAAGAAGCTCTGACACCCAATTCGAGTAGCCAGTTCACAGTTGAAGCCACTGCACCCTCTGCATTCACCATTAAAACTAGTTTGCAAACCAAGTCTCCAATTTCTAGGTATTCTTGGGAAAACCATAACGACCCTTTAAATTGAAAGTGTATAGTCCAATTGAAATATTAATTAATTGAAAATACCTAATATATTTGCTTAAATTGAAGGCTAGTTTACTTGTATACCCGAAACCCCTCTTTTACAGACTGTAACTACTAACCCACTATTCCAGGGCTTCCAAAGCTCACTTCTACAACCACTACAAGCCTAATTCATACCTCTGCTCCTAATTATGGCTTCCCAGACCTCTCTGGATGTGAGACCTCTATAAACCCCTCACCTAGACATCGGCCACTTAGCATTAGCAGACAAGGATTTTCAAATAAAAGGAACTACTTCACTGCTTACCTTCTAAAGATGTACTGCTGGAGTAACGACAGATTCCTAAACCAGAATGATGACATCCACCATTGGGAATCTAATTTACACAATTATTTGTTCCTAGAAGTGCACCCTTTCCCACATATCATCCATTTTTGTCATGCTTGCTACATTCCCAGCCAAAGAGCTATTATTTCCCCTAAACAGTAGCTGTTATTCACCATCACTATAAAATCCATCAACCAAATTTCGTAGGTCCAACACAACCCTAATGAGACCCCACTTTATATTGGTGACTTGCCAAACCAATATGTCAAACTAGACCTAGCTAAAATAACATAAATTTTCCAGACTTTCATCATAAAAGACCGTCATACTCCCGTAGATAGTCCCCCTTATGCTATCACCATTTTTTCAAAGAGAGGCAGACATATAATTACCATGCCCTCTTTCATCCTAGGATATACCTCAGATGAGCATGTGGATGAGGTTATCCTAGCCTTTCTTTCCATCTTTAGCCTAGGCAAGCCTCCTATTGTCATGTACAACTATGCTTAGTTCATTGCAGACAGGATGCATGAAGAGCTCACTAGACTACCAAATGAAAGAGTTTTCAAGTATCTTCAATATTATTTCATATGCTTTTGTATTGTCAATCAGATAAATTCCCCGTCAGCATCCATAATTTGGATACCGAGGGAAACCAAAGATCATTTGTTTATTGGACACCCTTGATCTAGAAATACTCCACCGCATTCACCTATAAGGACTTCATCGATTCATTTGACCATCCATTCATGAATCAACCAAGAAATAAAGAGGGTGTTATAATTGGCCAAGAATAGCAAGGTGGGGGACTAGTATATGTACCAGAACCACACAGAAATCAGATTTTATGGATGCCAACTTTCCCCTTATAAACTTCCCAAATATCTCCCTACGAGGACACTTACATTGGAATATTTTAGGCAGATCATCAATTCAGATGAAGTCAATTTCCTATCTTCTAGGAAGAAAACCCAATTTAAAATGAAAAACCAATTGGGCCCCTTCATTTGCAATAACAAAGAGGCTGGATGGGAGGCTGACAAGATGTTGCAACAAATGAAATTTAGGAACAGATTCATGTGGTAGTATGACCTTCATAAGGTCATAAATAAGTTAAGAATCAAGGTCAAATTAGGATCTTTCATCCACCATCCTAGACCTTATATTGATAGGTTTTCCAACCAATCAGAATGGTTGGAAAATACATTAATTGACTTGGATAACGCAGTAGTGGATGTAGAAAATACACTAATTGATGTTGACAAACAAATTGATCAAAGTTCTTTCTTGTAGGTTCCAGAACTAGGGGAACCCATTAATATTCCTCCTATCTTACAGGGCCCAACAAATGAGGAGAGTAATCCAAAGAGAAACAAGGAGGAGGGTTCTAGTTTTTCTATGGAAACCACAGATGAGCATTTTAAGCTCAGAAAAAGGCCCAAGTTGAATCTTGTGACTGAAAAAGAGGAAACCATTCAGTCAATGGAAATTGCTAACACTGAAACAATGGTGAAAAGCAGCAAAGGCACAACTGCTCCAGGAGAAAAACAACAACCATCAACCTCTAACACTGAGTTGATTGAGAGACAACTTAGTTCTTAGGTTTCTTCTTTCACCAAGCCACTAGATAAGGAAAAAGATACTAGGGACAAGTACAAGGAGATCAAGATAAGAAATGAGAAGTTAAACGCTGAAACTTATGCCCAATACTTCAAACACACACTAGCTAACCAGAGCAAGTTGATGTCATCTTTTGATATCAAAGTAGGCAAAATGTAGGTGTCCTTTATGCAGCCTACTATTCAGCAGCCAAAAACATCTGCTAACTATAGAAAAACTGATTTTGAAGTGTTGGCTAGGGATGTTCATCCAAATTGACTAGATAAAATTTCATAAATGGGCAGGAGAGATGATCTACTCCACCCTAACAAGAAAGGCCATGGCTGCACATAAGTTGTAGAATTCACTAGACAATGTTACAACCCAATACAAATTGGAAAAGCCCTCCTCACAGAGCAAGGACAACAAGGTCAAGTCATTGGAGGAATTGTTAATTGAGTTGGGCCATGATCCAAATGACATTAAAGCTGCTAAAAAATTGATCAAGAAAAAGAATGAGCACATAGAAGTTGTCAAGAAACAATTAAAGCTACCTCATTCATAACACCCACAAACAAAAGAGGTCTTGGATAGCCAAAAAAATCATGAGGAAATGATGGAACTGGTCCTTGAATTGAATAACCAACTAAAGGAAATGAAAAATGAGTTGGATAGCTTGATACAGTTTAAACAAGTTAGTCTTGAGACTGCCCCTGCCACTATTATCGCAACAGTTACTACTACTGTACCTTCCACTTTGGCATCATCCTTAGCTCCTACAGCTCCAATGGTTACAACACTGCAATCTTTTACACCGTCTACATCAGCAACAAGGTCAATAGTAATAGGGTCAACAGGTGATGAGGCAAGCAAGTTGGTAAGAGAAATGGAAGGCATGTCCATTTAGACCACTAAAATGAAGAAGCTCAAGGAAAATGTGACCGGTCTAGAGAGTGACTACAAGCTTTCCCAGATTATGCACAAGGAAGAAGTGCAGAAAGCCACCAGGATGAATGAAAGAATAAAAAACTTGGAGAAGGAATTAACTTTGAAGGAACTCCTTAGATAGGCTAAGGAACAATTGTGGGCCAATATCATTAACTCTGTAAATGATATTTGGCCATCCATACAACTAATTTTTTACTAGATTGACTTAATAAAATAGGCTATAGAAGCCATAGAGAGAGTAAAAGCAGAACTAAGAGACATGCCAGAGAAATATGAAAGGATCATTCACTTCCTCAACTCCAAAAATAACTATGCATTGTAGGAATTAGAGATACCTGACAGAACAGGTACAATATTGGAAGTGAAAAGGGTCCTAACCAAGAGGAATTTAATGTTAAACCTTGAATATAAGTGCCAAACCATGCAACTGGCTATAGACAGATTCATGGTTAAGTTTGAAGTTTTGAGGCAAAAGGGTTTTCCTAATCCCTTGGAAATAAATGAAAACTTAATGACACAGGAGGACTACAACAGAAAAATCAGAGAAGTGGCCAAAGATAAAGTGAACACTTCATCCGTGAAGGGGATGCCTACTAGCAAGGTCTTATACCACACTTTTGAGAATTTTTTTTACCTACAGCATGAGGTAAAACACCTTTTTGTGAATAAGCCTACTTTTATCAAGTATACAGAGGCAGATGAGATTTACAGGAAGATGATGAATATCCAATTACCAGATACTGAAACATGGGAGAAATTAAATGACTCATTGTAGAAATACACAGTCAAAATGTAAAAATGTAAAGTAAGAGTAAAATGGCATAGTAAAAGGATAATGACAGGCCAATTATATGAAAGTTTATCAGATGAAGGTGTATCAGTTGAAAGGTCACAGTAAATAGAACATCTAGTTGAAGACCAAACAGAAAAGCAGAGATTAAAAGGAAAGATATCAAAGATTAAAAGCAACACAACCTAATAAACAGGGACATCAAACAATAGTTCAATAACTATCTCTATCTTCTTGCATGAAGATATTTCTTTCAACTAGATTAGTTCCCAAGATAGTTTGGGATATTTTGTAAATTATTTTTGTATAAATACTTCATAAATTCGAAGTATTGAGGGTGGATTGCTATATATTTGTAGATTTATTTTGATCATAAACATAAGAGTTATTGTACCAATTTTCCAAGTCAGCAGACTGAACCAAGTAATAAAGAGATTGCATTACAGGAGTCATGTGTTCAACTACTTCAGTGAAGTATTTTATTTTGTCAAATTGTTATTTTCTTATGTATTTCACAAACTTGCATGCTATCTAAATTAAATGACTTAACTGGAAATTTATTTCAGAATTTGTTTAAGTACAATATGTCTTAAATAGTTAATCATTTTAATGTTTTCTTCTGATATGTGGATCTGAGAATCCTTAATTACTCTCCCATCATGGTTGACCTCTTTCACTTTCTTCATAATCCAACCTAAGGAACCCTAAATTTCTCTTTAGATCCGATTGAAAACCACTTCACCATCTAGCCTTGAGATCTGAAGTAACTATGTTATCTTGTCCTATAGACACTGCTTTTAGAATTTGATCCAGTCCTGTTTTCCTGACATTTGACCCCATAGTCCAATGGTAAAAGACACCCCTCTTTTCATCTAAGTAAGTGATCCCACCACCAAATCCAAATCAAAACACAAGTACAATCCTAACTAGCCTAAACTCAAATAACTAAACAAAGTTAAAAAAAAGAGAGAGCCCTCTCTTAGAATTAGGAAGGCTACATCCTAATCTCCAAATTTGGTTTGTGGTTACCTCTAATCATTTCTTTCTCAAACAAATCTAGAGAAATATTGGAGTGATAACAATTTGCATGCTGATTTTAGAAAGTGTTGATTCTAAAGCAAACCTTATTTTTAAAAGGATTAATTTTTTACTTCAAATTTTTTAATGTATTAAATGTGAATAACTATTTTCTAAATTTACCAATTTTTGTAGTCTTCTTCTTCATATTTGTTTTTGTTTTTCTTCTAATTTTTTTTTTTTTTTTTTTTTTTTTTTTTGTGGTGAGGTCATTTCCCTTACATATTTAAAGAAAAAGGTCGATATTTTAATGTTTCAATGTTATACATATTTATATATCGTTAATTAATTTTTCAATGCACATACAACAATTGTCTCTAAACAAATAATATCTTTTAACAATTGACATAAAAACAAACATTTTGATCATAAATATAATAAAAAATTACACATTTTGATAATATTTTGCTAGAAATGACATGTCAAAATCACAATTTTTATAGGAAAAGTTAACAAAAAATGGTTAAATAATAGTATTTTTTATGAATTTCATGTAAAATAATAATAATAATAATCACAATTTTTTTCATTTTCCAAAAATAATGATTCACATAAAAATTAAAGAGAAAATCACATAGTACAAATATTGAACATATAACGACATTAACTGAGTACTTATTCTTCTCATAAAATGTCAAAGTCAAAACATTATGAGTATTAGTAATTAATCATTACAAAAAATAAGCTTGATTTCCAACCATAACTTAAATTTAATCAATAATATCACGTAATCCAAACTCTTTACCTCCTAGAGTTTCGTCGTTGTCTTCTTCCATAATATTTTCTGCTTCATTTTGCTCATGTTTCTCTTCTGATGGATCTTTGGTGTCTCTGAATCTCCCAATGTATGCCTTTCCAATCATTCCATCTAATGGTGGTTGAGGTTCCTTTTCCTTTTTTGCAACATGTGATTCATTAAAATCCCCTTTTCTCAACCTAATTTCTTGCATTACATATGGAAGATATTGAAGAGCATTAATTCCTTTGTTGAATAAATTTTCACTGTACTGGTTCTTTTTCAATGGCCATGCAATTTCTTCCTTTTTGTAGGAAACATGCTAGTGTTTTACCTAATTATCAAGCACAAAATAAATAATGAATTCAATTAAGAAAGAATATATTCAAATTCAATTTTATATAACAAAACTTACCTGAGCCTAAGAATAAATCCAGAAACGAATCTCCTTCATTTGAACATAAGTCTATAAGATAGTTAATCAATGCCTATGGTTTTTGATAAATGTAAACTATCTATATTGTTTATTCTTTATCTTCATATGTTAGTTCTTTTACAATAACATCATAAACTAGTACTTGGCTATGACTCTTTCCATCTATTTGATTAAGAACCGTAGACTTATAGCTATCATCTTTTGTCCAACTTTCAACATGGATGAACTCACAATCATTTATAATTGGTTGATATTCATGGTTAATAAGATTTGACTTTTTCCTATAACATGAAATGGAAAAAGTTCAATTAACTTGTACATAAATCAATTTTTTAACATTAATCAGACATACGATTTAAACGTCTTACCATGTAAGCTACAACCTTGAGCTTTCTTTCCCCTTGAAGCTTGTCAATAAAATTGCCAATTATGTGTCTGAATGAATGTCACAAATATCCATAATGTTGATGATGTCAATTCTACAAATCTCACAACCACATTACTAAGAGCTTCATAACTATAAGTGTCACTATCACAGTCAATGTTTGAGATATTGAAACCATGGGGAATATTTGTAATAACTAGGGAATAATCCCTTTTAGGTATCAGTTTATCAATGTATTCACAATCACCTTGTATTATTTGATATTGAATAGTGTCAAGCACATTTCAAATGAAAT
Source organism: Pinus taeda (assembly GCA_000404065.3). Classification (NCBI taxonomy): domain Eukaryota; kingdom Viridiplantae; phylum Streptophyta; class Pinopsida; order Pinales; family Pinaceae; genus Pinus; species Pinus taeda. Next base: position 215,509 of record APFE031460310.1, on the reverse strand, counting down.
GAGTAAGAGTTTTATCAAGTTCAACATTACTAATATGCGGCTTTCTTTGTCTTTCGATCTTAATTTTTTCAATAAATCTTTTGAAAATGTCTGGTGCTCCACTTTGCTTCATTCTTCATATTGAATAAAATAAATAAATATATGTATAAGTTATAAAATAAAAATAGTATATAGATGAATAAAAATGAATGTGTAATAAACATACCTTTTTAAAGAAAGTGAATCTAGGTAGTTGCATACAACATCATCCCAACTATCTTCATTCAACAATTTAACCATTGTTCTTGTATTTTCATGTAAACCTTGTTACTAAATAGATAAAGTAAAAAAAGTTAATATAATGATATTTATAACAAATACTACCAACAATAATATGTTATATTTAAAATAAAATTATAATCTAGAAATAAGTAAAAATAATTCAACAAACTAACTTTTGAAATTACTCACACATTTCATCCAATGGTAATTGCCCTGACTTCACACAAGATAATATTGTTTTGGAAATTTTTTAATCCTTCAGTCCTTGCAATGTTGTCCAAGTTGTGATAGTCATATATTTTAAAAGTTGTTCCATTTTAGGACCTAATTTACTACTGCTACATATCAATGGTTTAGACTTTTTGGCATTCTAGTTTTTAATGCCAATGTTCTCCCACATGCTAAAAATATCGTTAATCAATTCCCATATCTCTCTAGTTATAAATTCCAAACGGAAAATGTTATCAATACCTTTGAATATATCAGAATGTACTTTGTCACTTTTTGAATTGATTTTTCCTCAGCCTATTTCCATACAACATTCATTCTGAAGTTCTAGGCTAACCTTTGTCTTATCCCCACCACTTTCTTCTTCAAATTCATTATGAATAAATCTAACTCTTTGGGTGAAAGTCATAGAAATCCTATACTCATTATTTATATTATGATCCATGTCAATAAGCTTGCTTTTGTATTTGATAAATCAACATAAATGATACATTTCGTTGTTTCAAAATGTGGGTTATTGGGATATTCCTCCATCAATTTCCTTTGAGCTTCTGCAGAATGGATCCCCCCAAGAACATAATAATTATATTCAAAAAATTTTGAGTTATCAAACACAAGAAAAAAAAAAAATTCATTCCTTAGAAAACAATTTATTTATTTTTTAATTTGTCCCCAGTCCCTTGGTAGGCCCCATGTTAGGCGATCATTGTGCCTTACTGTTGTGTTGCACTCGGCCGTGGGCCTGATTTCCTTGGGAAAAATGCTAAACGACGCCCTCACCTACTAGGGGGTCAATTCCCAGAATTTCCATCGAGAAGCTAGGGGGTGATTTTGGGAATCACCCCCATGGCTTGCAGGGGATGATTCTCATAATCACCCCCTTGGATCGATTATTAGAATTGTCCCACTGGCATACCAAGGGAGCGGTTCCCAGAATCGCCCTCGAAAGGCCAGGGGTGATTGTGGGAATCCACCTGCTAGTAGGCCAAGGGGCCGATTTTGAAACAAGAAAAGACCAGAAGCATGCACATCAACCCCCATGAAAAGTTGGATTTTAGGTTCATACAGGGAACAAAAAAAATTATATTCATTAGAAAAAAATTATTTATTTTTTCATTTGTCCTCAGTCACTTGGCAAGCCCCCTGAGAGGGGATGTTGTACCTTAGTGTCATGTCACATCTAGCTATGGGCCTTCCTAACCTTTGAAAAATGCAAAAAAATCCCCTGGCCTGCTTAAGGGCTGATTCCTAGAATTAGCCCCCGAAAGGCCAAGGGGTCGATTCTGAGAATTGCCCTTAGCAGGATAAGGAGGTGATTTTGAAAATCACCTCCTGGCCTATTTGGAGAAATTCTCATAATTGACCCCATGGGCTGATTCTCAGAATCAGCCCCCTAGCCTTCCAGGTAGTTGATTCAAAAAATTACCCACCACAGACCAAGGGGGTGATCCTCAAAATTTCCCCCATGGGTCGATTCCGAGAATCGACCTGTAGCCTACCAGGGGTGATTCTGGGAATCAACCGTCACACTGGCCAAGGCCAAATTTCTAAGAATCGGCCTCCTAGAATGATGAAGGTGGTTTTTGCGATTAGTTGTCAAGCTGGCCAAGGCACCATTTCTCAGGCTAGGGGACCGTTTTGCATTTTTCCCAGGGCATGCAAGCCAATGGATGGGCATGCCCACCCAAAGGTAGTTATTGTGGGTGGGTGCACTCGGCTGTAGGCATGCCCACCCAAAACATGAAAAAAAATTGTACACTATTATGCCATAGGCAAGCACAACCATGGCAGGGTACACCCACCCAGCATGTTGTCGTGTTGTGGGCAAGCACCCCAACGGCTAAGCTGGAATATCCGATTGTGGGAATGCTTGCCTATGGCATGACGAAGTGCTACACACTACCATGTCATGAGCAAAACTCCCATGGTTGGGCATGACTTTCCATAATTGTAGGCTTGTGGGCAGGTGTGCCCATCCATGGGTATACCCACCCGAGGCACGACAACCTGCAGCACACAACTGTGTCGTGGGCAACCATGCTTATGATCAGGTGTGCCCGCCAATAGACACTTCTTGTGGATGGGTGCACCCAAGTGCGGGCCTACCCTCCTTAGCAAAAACAAAAAATGCCCCTTGGCCTACCCGACGGTTGATTCATAGAATCTCCCTGGACAGAAGAGGGGAGTGATTCCCAGAATCATCCCCCTTGCCAGCCAATGGCAATTATAGGAATCCACCCATTAGAACGATTCTCAGAATTGGCAGCCTGGCCTGCTAGGGAGTTGATTCCCAAAATCACCCCGATAGGCCAGGGGCGAGATTCTCATAATCGCCCCCCTCGAGCAATTCTGAGAATCGACCCCTGGGTCGATTCCTAGAATCAACCCCAACAGTCCATCACAACAGTTCTAAGAATCGACCCCTTGGTAGGCAAGTGAGGTGATTCTGAGAACTGGCCCAAGAGGGAGATTCGGGGAATTGGCCCCTTGGCAAGGTAGGGGGCTGATTTTGAGAATTGCCCCCAGCAGGCCATGGGGACAATTCCCAAAGTCACCCCCCTAACTTACTAAGGGCGATTCTAGGAATCATCCCCCCAGCAAGAGAGGGGGTCATTTTATGTTTTACCCAGGGCTGGCAGGCCCACGACTGGGTGCACCCACCCATAAGCAGTGCTTATGGGCAGTTGCGCCCAAGCATGGGCATGTCCACCCCCCATAGGATGACATCTTGCACAATGCCATGCTATAGGTAGGCACGCCCATGGTCGAGCGCACCCGCCCATATGACTTCCTTTGCGTGGGCACGCGTGGTCATGGTTGGGCCCACCCACAACATGGCACCATGTAGCACATCGTCGTGCCATGTGCAGGCACACCCGCCCATGACACAGTAGCATGGAGCATGGCTCTGTGCCATGGGCATGCACACCCATTGCTTTGTGTGCTTGCTCACAGGCGCTCCCAACCGTGGGCCTACCTGCAGTGAGAAAAATGCAAAATGCCCCTTAGCGTACCCAAGAATCGACCCTTGATAAGGATGGGGCTGATTTTCATAATCGAGCCCCTGACCTACGATGGGACCGATTCCCAGAATCACCTGCCTAGCCTGCCGGGGGTGATTCTCAGAATCACCCCATTGAGCTGATTCCCAGAATCGCCCTCGGTAGGCCAAGGGGGCAATTCCCACAATCGTCCCTGTGCCCTGCCAGGGGTGATTCTCAAAATTGCCCCCAGAGAATCTGCCCCTTGGTATTTGTAGGGTTGATTCTTGTAATCAGTCCCTACACAGGTCAAGGGTTCATTTTGTGTTTTTTCTAGGGTAGTCAAGCCCACGGTCAGGCGAGCCCGCCCACAGGCAATGCCTATGGGTGGGCACGCCTGACCTACTTCTTGTGGACAAGCGCACCCAACCATGGGAGAGCCCGCCCATGGAATGTTGACACGTTGCACGTTGTCATGCCGTGGGTGGGCATGTCCATGACCAGGCATGCCCAGGGGCTCGAGGGCCCTTAGCCCTGGGCATGCTCAATCTAATTTCGAGAGTCAGATTGAGCCCACTCAAGGTCTCGAAGTGTATACCATTTTTTTTATTTTCTTTTATAATAATTATCGTTTATTTCATAAATTTTTTTGTTTTATGGTTTTTTTATTGAGTTTTTTGTTATTCTAATTTTGTTTGTATATTAAAATTTATTTATTTTTTTTGTATATTTTTTTCAATAATGGTTTTTATTTATATTTTTTCGATGATTTCTCATTTTTTAAAGCTGTTATTATTTTTTATATTTTATATTTTATTTTTTTTATATGTTTTTTGTTTTTGTTTTTTCTAATTAAAAAAAATTAATTATTTTCTAAATTTATTTTTTTATGTTTTTTCTTCTAATTGTTAATGATGCATTTTTATTTGTTTTTTCCTTATTTTTATTTTTTTTGTTTCTTTTTCTTATTAATTTTTTCTTTTATCATGTTTTCGAAATTGTTTTTGGTTATTATTTATTATTTTTTATTTTTCTCTTTTCATATGTTATTTTCCTTCATTTTCAACACTTTTAGGAATTTGATTTTTTTTTTGTTTCTTCCTTTTTATGTTAATTTTTTTTTTTTTTTTTTACATTTTTCATGTTTGATTGTTTTTTGTCTTTTTCATAATATTTGATTCTTTTGTTATTTTTAAAAATTTGTTATTTTTTATATATATTTTTTTCATTGTCTTTATTTTTAAATTTATGATTTCATTTATTTTTTAGAAATTTTAATGTTTTTCAGAGTCATGCTAAAATCTTTTACGACATTATTTCAAAATGTTGAAAATTTATCCTGGAAAAAAATAGACATTATTTCAACATCAACACATCAACACCTTTCGTTTTCACGGTTTTTTTTGCACAAAAGAAAATCAGTTTTCACTTCCATTTTTAAAACATGTTGAAAATTTACCCTAAAAAAAAAGTGTTATTCCAGCATCAACAATTTTCATTTTCAAGTTGATTTCTCATGTTTTTTGGCGATTTTCTAGTTAGAGTTCTCGTTTTAAAGTTTATGCTGTTGCAAGTGGAAAAGGAAATAAAATATCCCTTGTGAACCATAGGGACACGAACTATGCATGATGTTGAGCAGGACGAGGGTGAATTCCCTCAAGGTCCATAATATATTCTTATATGTAGTGAAAGAGACCCCCCTATGAATTGATTTGAGGGAATTGAGACTTCAAAGTTGTTGTAAATCTTAGGAAAGGGTGCCCTGAACTTTGAGACTCATATGAATTGAATTGATTTTTGGGACTTCTTTAATTTTTTTTCTAAGTTAGTCTAATTCTATTACTAAAAAAATATTGTACACTGAGGCCTTGGCCTATGCCTATCCAGGTCTGAGTAATGGCAAAAAACAGTAGAGATAAAGTCTAGGCTGCCCATAATGGGAAACCAGTCCAAATCAAAAAATGATTTCAAAATTTAACTTGTTTCCCACACAGGGGAAATCAACAAATGCACACAGTTTTTTAGCAATGTTCATAGTGAAACAAAAAGCCAACTAAGGAACCTAAAGCCAATAGTTTCTTTTTTCTCCAGAACCCCATTAAAAAAACTAGAAAGCAAAGTTCCAAAAACCTGAGTAAACAAACATGTGGTAGGTTGTGTGGCGAACACGTGGCGAGCTATGTGGTGGACACGCAACAAGAAAATTGGATGACTAGGAGTGAGGGAGAGACGATGAGTGTTCCTCCATGATGAAGCACCTGTAATCCTCCATGTCACCACCTGCCTATTGTGAGGCCTCCGTGTTGCCTGCCTGCTGTGCTAGATGTTCCTACTCCATGAAACAACAATAAGGGTCCATAGCCTTCTCTGCGTGCTGGTCCTTGTCTATTTCCTTCCCTGCTTGTCCCGTCTCCTTCTCTGTGTGCCTCTTCCCTACCCCATGGGTGCTCATCTGAGCCATGTCTTGTTTAGCTTTGGTGTGGCCACCTCCTTCAATGATGCGGCCACCACCCTCAATGTCCTATCTCTCAATTTCTCTGGTGCGACCACCTCCCGTAGTGGCCTGCTCCCGAGTTGCACTCGTGTGACCACCACCATTTGTGTCCTGTCCCTCAATTTCTTGCTCCATCTCATGAAAGTAAATGGAGATGGTAGCAGTGATGATTGGCCTGTTCAGGGTTGAACTAAATGTGAATTGGGGAGTCTGGGGATGCAACTATGGATTGGATGGAGTGCAACTAGGAGGCAAGGCAGAAATGGAAGGAATGTTGCTGGGAGGCGAGGCAGGGGCTGGAAAATGGAGGTGGAAAGATTGAGAGTGACCTCTTCTACTACGGGTGTTTGGGTAGCACCCAAGAGTCTGCTCAGCTAGAGACGAAGTGGAATTAGACACTGGAGAATGTTGGGGATGAGTCAGGCTCCCTCTGCTTCCTCGCCTGTGATTGCGCATACGGTGTCATTTTCTCATCATATTTCCTTTAGAAGTTTGAGAATTCCTTCCTAGATTGGGCTCAGAGTGATGGAAAGACTCAGTTAAATTTGTGACCAGCTCAGTGGAGGGACTAACAGCAAAGGATGAATGAAAGACATAATGGTAATCTAGGCTCTGGGTGAAGTGGATTCCGTGGCTGAAATCACTGCAGCAAAGGAGGTGGAAACATCTCCTAGTGGTTGTGTGAGAGCTGGGTGCTACACTGGCTTGATGGCAGAGGTGTTGCAGTGGCAAAGGAGGATGGACAGGTGCAATGGTGAAGTTATTCCTAGAATTCATGTTCGCGCAGAGACTAGGTGGGTGGTTGCTTATAGGTTGGAGGTGGTGCCCCCTTAAATTACATTTATGGCTATTGTTAATGCCAATTTTAGACCACTCTGCCAGTCTACAGAAGGCCATGTGGTCTAGCCATATGCCAATCCAGTTAACCACTAACTCATTGTCCTTGTTGATCAACCGCATTCGGGAGGGACTTCTTTATTTTAATGCATATGTGCCATGGTTTTAAATTGTTGGACTCATGGATTTTTAATTTCCTTTACTAACAATTTGTGCATGGCCATGCTATTTTATTTTGTGATTTTATGTTGCTATCATAAGTTTCTTTCTTTTATTGTTTCCTTTCTTCCTTTTAAAAGTTACCTTTTTCTTTTCATGCTTCGGACCTTGGGACAAATTGGTTGGGTATGGTAGGGAAGCCAAAAAGATCTTCTCGAAGGGCTAGGGAGAACCAACATGGAATAAAACTTGAAAGAGGCCTAGACATAAAAAAATACCATGAATGAAAACATGAAAGGCCTTGAATGGGTAGTGAAAAATTGGCTTGGCCAATAAGATGTTGATAATGTTTAATTAGGTCCAAGTAATAAGGAACACCAATTGGTTGATGGGATGGAAAAGGAAATCACTAGTATATGTTTTAGAATTTCTCCTAAATATGACAAAAAGCATAAATGAGGAAATATAAGCAGTTATAATTTGATTGTACAAACAATTTTATTTTTTTATACAAAATAACGGCTAGGTGAAAAAGGTAAAGCGAGGAATCTAGGTAAAATAATCCATTTAACTGATTCATGCTTACATGATGATAAGGAAATATATAAGACTTTGATTTTATTTGACATATCTTAATATATGTTATTTCCATGACTAAGTAGAGAGTGTTATTACAACCAGGTGGGTTGGTTGGATCCATCAAGAGTAATTGAAAATGATACAACAACCATGAAAATGTCACAAAGGAGGTTCTATTGACCTTCAATTTAATTACATATATAAATGTGTGATATATATATATTATTATATATATAATATATATATCATTGTGTCTGAAAGGGAATTGTTAGGCATCATCCTTATGGAAGTATCAGTATTTAAATTGAATTGATGAATATGTGAATGGCCAGTTGGGATAACATAATGGATTTATCTAGTGATATTCCTAGTTGTGTGAGGAATTAATTGGGCAAGAAGTATCCCTACCTAATTTATTATTCTAATCTCATGTGATTATAAATCTTATATTTATTCCCATTCTTACATTATAAAGAGAGAATTATGAATGCTTTATTAGTAGATAAAGAGCAATGTCATCTGTGACATGTTGAGACAAGCATGGAAAATTGAAGGAACCAAAGACTCAAGATTTGAGCTATGGTACATGTGGTAAAATCACGGGAAAGAAAATTCTCAAGTGAAGGAGAAGTGTCCTCTGGATTCCTCATTTTGGGTGGAGGCCCTATATGTGTGTGTTTTACACTATGTATCATGTGTATATGTGTGTGTTTTACACTATGTATGTGTGCTTGAGTTGTTTAATGTGTTGGGACAGGTAGCCTTGATACTATTATGGTTTGTGTGTTGCATAATATGTCAGAACAAACTTGTATGGGATGATTTGGACTAGTATTCAAATAGGTAGGCCACCTAGGATAGAGAGCTCCCTAGACCAATGATAATATTTATGTCAATAAAAAACTATTGTATTTCGTAATTCCCATATTCATGGGGCATCGAATGTGCTTATCCATACATATATATCCCATATATATCCACCACTAGGTGCTTCTTACGTTTGGCAAAACAATCCATTGCATGGGATTTGAAGAGAACATAAGAGAAGAGAAGGCATTAGGTGCTTGCCATGTTTGAAAATTGATCTACTATGTGTATGAGGTTGAAGTGAAGATAAGGAACTCGATGATTGCCAAGTTTGACAATCGATCAAGTGAATAAATGAGAAGAGAGAAGGCCATTGAATTCTTACCTTTTAGAAAACTAATCCAATGTGTATCAAGCAATAATTAAAGAAACATTGAAAGATAAGTATCAATATTTCATTTGATTTCATGTATTTCTAAAGTATGAACATGATTTGATATTTTGATTTATGATTATTTATATTATGAGCTAATATGGTTTTCTATGATAGGAAGAAAAATGAAATCGCAACTTTCACTTCATCAATAAGCTACTAATGAGTCATGATTTAAATTTATTGCAATTCCTTTATGATGAGTCTCATGGATATTTGTGTGCCATGATATAGGAATGCATGGGAACTACTTGATTTGGGCAAATAGGTTGGATACAAGGTTAAATAGAAGTAGTAGAAAAGACATTAACACATGTAGCAACATGTTGGAGTTAAATATTTCAGGAATAGAGCCATTATGGGACACTAGCACTAATGGTGTCCATTTATTTCCATCAAGAATTCCATGATTGATATAAAAGTGTTCAAGTCGGGAATTTCCCTGGTTATGATATTCTTCATATGTGAGGAAGCCTTGCCAAGGAACAGATTGCTTGAGAGACTGGGAAGAAGAGAAGAAGATAACTAAACTTGTAAGGTGTGTGACTATATAGAAGAGGGATTCGATCACTCGAGGGACCGGGATTCAGAGAAGGGGACCCCATAAATTAATTTTCTTTTAAATGGGCGATGAACATGGATGATTAGAATAAGATCCAAATTGGGGGTGTTTCGGGAAGCAATGGGATACAAAGAATTCGTTAAAGTAGAAAGGAGCCCAAGGATAGAAATAGGGGATGTTGGAAGAAAGTAAAACATCTAGAAAAGACAAGATATCAAGTTCTATTGGGTGAAATGAAATCTCTAGGAAACTATAAAAAAGAGCCATAGATAGTGGCTGTTCTAGTGAAAATTTTCTATGCTTGTTTAGTTGTGTGGAAAACAACTGTGTATGTAAAATGTTAGCTCCATTATAAACCTCACAGTTATTTATGTTGGGATTAAAAATTATTTTTCATTTTGCTCATGACTAGGACATCAAGGGTGGTGTTCCTGCAAGGGGGTGGGGTTTATGAAAACCCCTTTGGGTAAATCCCCCTCTTATAAACAATTGTGACATTGCTATAAATAAAATATAAAAATGTTGATATCTGGGACACTTGTTTCATATATTTGGGAGGGATAATTATTGAGGATGCTTATTGGTGTTAAATGATAGTTAAGGGGATGTTTGGTGGTTATAATTGGGATAAATATGTTTTAAATTCAGCTCAAAAAAAGGACAAGGGCCATACCTATGACGGGTGAGCCCAGAGGGAAAAGAAGACAAAAGTTAAAATATTTATGGACTACGTTGGCATGACGGTAGAGAAGAGAGGACAATAGGTTGTAGGAGTTGTCTGGGGAGTTGGCATAGTAACATATCTATAACCACATGTAAAAAAGGGCCATTGGTTGAAGGTTGGACAATACATCCATGTAAAGGAGGATGCAGGTGTAATGGTGGTAGCGACAACTATGGGGTAAGGCTTCGCAAGAAAGAGAGGGAAGGGTGACATTTTTCATTGTTAACTCATGAAGGAAGCATGAAGCAAGACAAAAATAGAGACAAACATTATAAAGGAAAGAAAAGGGCATGCAAGAAGAAAAGAAGGTAGCAAGGGGAAGGAGGAGTGATAACCTTCCAATGAACTATCCAACAACATAGATAGGTATGGAATATAAATTACAACAAATAAACTCATCTCATATTACTAGTTTTGTAGTGTTCCAATATCTTCTGGGTTCTTGGTTTAGGGTATAGGCACTAGGCTATTTAAGTATTTTATAGCTAGAGAGAAATGCTAGATATCTTATTCTCTAGGAGTATTGGTTTGTTGTGTGGAGAGAGGTGGGCCTATGGACTCCTAGTGGTGTTCGTTGTAGGATAAATCCATTGAGAACTTATCCTTGGACTTTGGAATCTTTCTTGAGGGTGATTAGCTTAAAGAAAGACTATAGTGCAAGTCAATCTATGGTTGGGTGGAGAATTAGAGTCCCAATATCAGTTGCTAGGTTTTTCATAATCAGATAAGTGCTCATATAACTTGTTATGCATTTAGATATCATAACCTCACCTACTAAACTATTTATATGCCATTATGAGTGTGTGGAATGGTTCATTCTTAATCAATAGGAATGAGTTAATTCTTGTTCTATGTATTTATTCATGGCTTAAGATTTAGCTTATGGTCATTTATGAGAGGTGGTTGAACCTATGTATCCAATTTAGTTGTACATTATGAGCAATAAAATATCAATTGGGCTCTTCTATGTAACTGTTGCAAGTAGAATGTCCTATATTCATTGAATCTTGTTTATGGATAGATAAGTACCTATGGTGGACTCAGTCACTAAATTCATGTGTTTATGTCTATGCATGAAGTTTTTTTGATTTCCTAAATGTAACTGAAGTTATTTTTGTATCATTAGGACCCTGAAATTAATCTATATACAGAAGTATGAAATATGGTAGAATCCTTGTCTTGAAATGTTATATGTGTTTCACTAATTTTCATATATGGCATGGATAAGGCTAAAAAATCATAGAAGGGATAGCCCTTTGTGTTATAATACTACATAACATCTCTCTCTCTCTCTCTCTCTCTCTATATATATATATATTATAGAGAGAGAGAGAGAGAGAGAGAGACAGAGACAGAGAGACAGAGAGACAGAGAGAGACAGAGAGAGAGACAGAGAGACAGAGAGACAGAGAGACAGAGAGAGACAGAGAGAGAGAGACAGAGACAGAGACAGAGAGAGAGACAGAGAGAGACAGAGAGAGAGAGAGAGAGATTATTAATCTCATTCATCACATTTTAAATGCCAACCTAGGATGAGGAATATTTAAGCTTAGGAAGAATTGGATCTATTTTATATATTTGTATGTATGCATATAGGCTACACTGAGGGGAAACAATGAGGATAAATAATTTAATGTTCAGGTATATGTATGTGCATATATACAAATCTATGCATATACATGTATACAAATGTCTAAGGACTATATTGAGTCCTTGCAAGCTCAAGAGATTTAACATGAAGGAGCCTTATTTTATTTTATATATGGATTGTGCAGGTTTGGAACCTTTAGTCTTTGAGAGGGTCATGGTTTGAGTGTTCTTATGCCCATATTAGCAAGCACTATAACCAATGCCAAGAAGGGTGGAAATAATGCTTAAATAGTAAACATATTATATATTTTTATATATATGCAAAGTGCAAAGTCCCATAGTGTAACCGGACTAGTGGAACAATACCTCTCATTTTAATACAGGTCATTGATCTCTCCACACTAATTACAACTATAGGATCAAGCTCATAGGTTTGGTACCTTGGAGGTTTCAAAGGGAGGCGTAAGGAAAAACTCCTGGGAATGAAATTATGAGTTAACGTGGTAGTATGGACCATTTCCAATTAGGAAAAAATCATATATTTATATATATGGATGTCTATGCCAAATTATGTGCATCCTGTTTAAATAGTGAAAATGCCAAAAATCACCAAACTTTGTTAAAATAAGAAAAAGTCATTTTACAAGGGGTGGAGGACATGGTGGGGTTGATGTCCAACATGGAAAATTACATGGCATAGGACTCATGTTCTACCATGGTGACAAGACATGTGTGACTGAGCAGTATATTTTTAGTGTGGTCAAGTGGCCTATAAATATGTGACAAGTGGTACTCCTAGAGGGGACCATGTGGAGGGTGTAACATCTTCATGATGTCATGCTTGGTTGACATCACTATGACGGTGTTTAGAGGCACATGGTGCAAAAATCTAGGGGAAAAGTATCATGTTTGGAAATGTGAGCCAATATCATCCTAGCATTTTGGATTTGTGACATCATATTGACATTTTGGAAAGTGGGAGAAGGCAAAAGACATAAATATTTACATCTTAAGGTGGGAAAATGGATAGTCGATTAACATGAGAGACATTTTGTCTCTCTCCTACCACCATTGAGACCTTTAAGTGAGGCACCAGAGGAAATTCCTAGGATTTGATCCCCAATATGACATGGCAAAGTAGTCTATTCTGCTTGGGGTTCTACACTAAGTGGCCAAGAAATATTGACATGTATATATATGTGTATTTCAAGTGTGGAGGGTGAGGTGTAATGTAAGGTACAACGTCCATGTAACCCTCATAGTTAGCCTTCATAAGGTTGAAAAAACTTAGGAGGGATAGGCCTTTGTGTTATTAATATATAATTTCTCCTTGTGTTATTTGTGTGTGTGTGTGTGTGTGTGTGTGTGTGTATTCCCTCACCATAGTAAGGAAGAAATCTCAGGAGAAATAGCACAATGTTCATATACATGCATATGCGTATATAAATATATGTATATGCATGTCTAGATAGCTTAGGGGCCAAAAAGAGTTTAGGAAAGCTCAGGAGGGATAACTCAAAGGAGTGTTATATTCATTTGTATATATATTGCAAAGGTTGGGAACTTTTAGGTTCCCAGGGGGTCAATATTCGATCCATATTATTCCCATATGGACAGGTGCTACAATCAAATCCAAGAGGAGTGGAAATAATATTTAAACAATAAATGAATTATATATGTTTATATATATGCAAAGTGATGAGGCGCACATTAGAACAATCCTAGTGTAACCATGCCTCTTTTTTTATTATAGGGCATTAATCTCTTCATGCTAATTACAATTGTAGGATGAAGCCTAGAGGTTTCATACCCCGCAGGTTTCAAAGGGAGGCATAAGGAAGAAATCCAAGGATTTAAATCCTAGGGTAATGTGGGAGTAGGGAGCATTCGAAATAAGCTGAAAAGTGTGTGTGTGTGTGTGTATATAGATATATATATATGGCCGCAAGAACCAAAATGACCTAATCCTTTATAAATTAGTGAAACACAAAAAATTACCAAACTTTGATAAAATTGGAAAAGAGTGTTTTGGAAAGGGCTAAGCACCTAGTGGGGCCTATTGAGAGCATGGAAGATGAAATGGCCTAGGCATGACATGAAAAAATGGTGGTAGGACACATGCCACCTTGAATTGGATTTTTAGCAAAGGCCAATGGGCCTATAAATGTGCAACACATGGGACTTCTAAAGTGGGGCACATTGAGGCCATGACATCAACATGATTTCACATTAGGCTGATGTCACCCTGGAAATTATTGGAGGGGAATGGTGCAAAAATCCTAGGGAATACATCCTAGGGTGAGAAATTTATGCTGACATCATCCCAATATTTTGGATATATGATGTCATCCCGACATTTTGGAAAGGGGAGAAAGGTTGAAAGAATCGAGACTTATTTCCTTGGATAAGAAAATTGACTGTCACTTAATGCGAGGGACTTTTTGTCCCACTCTTTCCACCACAGAGCTTTTTATGTGAGTCATCAAAGGAAATTCCTGGGATTTAATCCTTGGAACAATGTGGTAAAACATGCCCTTCTATTTTGACTTATATGCCAAGGGTCCAAGCGGGTATTATATGTATATGTATGTGCATTTATAGCAAGGAAGGTGAGGTGTAATGTAAGGTAGGTTTTCAACACAATTCTAACATTTTTGTGAGAATGTGCCCTAGATATTTCAAATGATGGAACTGGAGAAATTCCTAGGATTTTATTGTTGGGGTGATGTGGCTAGGTTGTCCTGTTGGTGGTAGACTTATGGTACACGACATGTCATACTTATATATACATACATACACACACACACACACACACACACACACACACACACACACACACACACAACACACACACACACACACACACACACACACACACACACACACACACACACACACATATATATTGTTAGGTCCCTATACTACTAGTGTAACCCCTTATTGTTATTATTGTGCCCCATAGAAACCCACTATTATTATTTTTGTGCCCTTACATTATTATGGTTATGTCAGCTCTCATTATATGATGACCCCTTAGACTCCTATATGTAGAAAGGAGGTCTTGTCATTTGTATCATCCAATAATTGTTCATTTGTGTAATGTAAAGGATGTTTCCCCCTCAAAGAACCTGATTTTCAAGTCATTTATCTATCACTTCTATCTTTTTTTGAGTTGGTTCCATAACATTTGGTATGAGATCTTTGGATTCTAGGGTTTCGCTACTCCAAACAGATCATCGAGGTATTTTAATTATAATGTTTCATCTATGAAGTGTCAGAAGCTAAGAAAAACATCTATTTGCGATGTAATCGTTTCGAACCTTGGGTCTAAATTTTAGATCTTGTCTCGCTATGTTTTCAGATATGTGATTTGGGGAAGTTAGGGATTTTACAAGCTCCAGAATTCCATCTCAAATAGGTCATCGTGGCATTTTCACTATAGGAAATTAACATCCATTTGAGCTAAGATCTTGGTGAAGCTTGGAGCCAAATTTCAGATCTTTTTTCAGTATATTTTCAGAGATATGGTCCAAGACATTTAGCGGTTTTCTAGGCTCTCGAATTACATCGCAAATTGGTGATCCTGGGAAAATTGTCATACCCTTCTCTCTGAGCATCATATTGAAATTTTGTAAGAATTTATAGAAAGAGAACAAAATGTACTTCGTTGTGTGTCATTTTTAGGTCTGAAGGTTGAAACAGTGATAGCTGGCACTTCGTAAAATTTCGTTGTAATGAAAAAGTATATAATCATGTCATCTTGGGATATTGGGCATAATGCCTTCTTGGAGAATCCAATTTCGATCCAAATTGTGGCATTAGAAGGAGGACATAGAGGGATACCCAATGTCACAATTCGATACCTTGGGGATCTGAACTCTAAGAGATACAACAGATTCAATATCAAGGTCCTAAAAGTAAGAAAAATAATGACTCAAATCAAGAAAATAGAAACACCTAGTAATCAAAATTGGATGGATGATCTGCAGAATGTGATTAAAGCTAAGATAAATAGTTTATCTATGCCATGAAAGCTGATATTGATGGTATGAAAGCCTATTGGAGGAAAGGCATGAAATATTTGAAGAAACACATGGAAGCTTTGAAGGAAGGTGGGACATAACTGCTATAAGAAATGCCTCCTAAGGGCGAAAAGGTAGTAGAGGAAACTCATGATGAGAACAAAAGTAATTTTAATAATGATTTCATAGAATCTACTGTTGGATTGAAAACCCAACATATTCAAAAGATAGATATGAGGAAGTTTGATGGCAAGGATCCAGTAACATGGATACTATAGATGGAGAAATATTTTGATCTACATAAGGTGCAAAACACACAAAAGGTACGTATTGCATGTTTATATTTAGAATTGAATCAATTTGTATGGTATAGAGGGATTGTTTTCTCATAAAAAATTTGTTACCTAGTCAATTTTCATGGAGGAAATAATAGTAGATTATACAAAGAGCAACACCTTCTTTGGCCAATTGATAAATCTCAAACAAAAGGGTTCAATGGTAGAGCACATTGAGGACTTCCAAAAATTGAATATAAGGGTAAATAATATTCCAGATAAGTAGAGGATTAATGTATACATAGGGACTTTAAAGGATAACATTCAACATGAGCTACGTATTTGGGAACCTAATTCATTGGAGAAGGCATTCAGGTTGGCAAGAAAAATGGAAAGAAAAATTATGGAAACATGGAAGCCTACCATTCATAACTATAAATATGGAAGTGTTGTTGCCCCTAGCCTTCCACAACCTACAAGGTTGACACCACAAATACTGAAAGAAAAAGGAGAAAAAGGTCTTTGTTACATTTGTGATAGAAAATACACTAAATGTCATAAGTGTGTTGACAAAAAATTATTTGACATAGATTGTGAAGAGGAGGAAGAAAAGGAGAAAGAAATGATAAAAGAAGAGGATATACACCAGGAACAAATTGTAGAGAAAGAAGAAATGAATCTGGCCATATCTTGTAATGCATTAGCCTAAATTAGCACTGCTCAAACTATCAAGATAGAAGGACATATCAAGAAGAAAAAGGTAATAGTGTTGACTGATTCGTGCATTAGCCAAAATTTTATACATTGTAACATATCCAAGGAATTGAATTGCTTCTTATATCTAGCACCAGAGTGTCAGGTGACGATTGCAAATGGAGGAATGATAAAATTCTCTGGAAAGGGCCATAATATCAATCTATCCATGGGATAATATGTATTGAATAGCCCGATGCCTTCCATTCCAATGGTTGGTGTTGATGTTGTACTAGGAGTCCAATGGATACAATCCTTGGGTACAATAGATTTTAAATTTCAAACACTTTTCATGAATTTTTATTTTTTTCGGAAGGAAAGGAAGTTGAATTAAGGTGTATCACATGGAAACAGGAAAAGGTAGTCAGCTCTAATAGAATTACAAAGCTTCTAAAGAAATAACAATGAGGTGTAATTGTGCAATTATGCTCGCCAGAGGTTCCCACATCGAAATCATTTATTTCTCCAGATCTCCAAAAATTCATGGAATATCATTTTGGTATTATGATGTATGTATTGTACTTGATGGCAACCCACTTGTAGTAGATCAAATCTATTGTATATGGTAACTAGATGAATCTACAGAAGAGATATCAGATGTGACAAAATGCATGACAAGAGTATTTACAAATGTGATGAAATGCAGGGAAGATTCAAGGAATCAGTTCAGAAAGCAACTTGTTTAGATAATAGATCATAGTACTACAAGTTAACATCACAGAATTATAGATCAGATTACACAAAATGAGGAAAGAGAGGTATATGCAGGTTCAACATTGACCAAGCCACGTATACACATGGGTTCACTATATACAAGTCACATATATGTAAACACACACTTTCACAAAAGTAAAAGCATGTATATATTGGAAAACTAAATGTTTGGTCCGAAGTATTTGCTCCATGGTATTTTGATTCATGGTATTGGTTTAGGGTATCGGGTCCGAGGTATTGACCCCAGGTATTTGGTCCAAGGTATTGGTCCTAAGTGGTTTTGGACCATGGTATTGAGAAAGGCCTAAAAATATAAAAGGAGGAGAAGATCATTAGGCCATGGTGTGCAGGTATCGAATATCTAATATAGTGTGAGATCTAATATGTATGTTATTGGATTATGGTGTCATGCTTGATCTGAACCGAGGAAGAACCTTAGCGCTTGATGAAGGATAAGATTTAATGATGTATCAAGATATTAAGGCTTGAAGTGAATTATATTTATGTAGTTTGATCATGTATCTGAATAATTGGTGCATGTTGTAGTCTATAAATATGATGATCGAGGTATCATTGAAGTCTGGAACTATTGTTATGTTTAAATCATCTTTTGCATATATGTATGCAGGTTCACTTTGGAAAAGAAGCATATACACTGTGGTTCAACATATCAAAATAGTGTATACATCATAAATTTCATTTTTAGATTTGTACATTGGTTCGCTTTGAGGAATGAGTGTATGCACGGAGGTTTGACACATGGAAGTAGTGTGTACCTTATAAAATATGTTTTAGTTGCTTCTATTTGTTGTTTCAATGTTCTAGGTTATTGCTTGGGTTCTAGTTATTGTATTTTGGTGAAAACATTCTAAATGATTAGAGTGATTGATTGATTTGGTTGTGGTTGGCTCAAAAGGAGATTGGTTGATGCAGATATATTTGATGATTGAATGATGTTTTTGATGGATCCAGTCTGAAAATTTTATGAAATGTGGTCCCTGGATGAAAAGAGAAGGTTGTAGCCTTCTGTAAGTCGACACCTACGTACTAGTAAACATATCAGCTAGTACAAGAGCTAGGGGGTTGTAGCTCCCTCCTAGTAGAAGCTAGAGAATGAGAGAAGGTTGTAGCCTTCTACACATAGAAGCCTGCATACTGGTATAAGACTGCACTAGTACAAAAATTATACACATAATTCTCTTATTATTAAAATAAGACAAAGACGATTGCAGCAGGTGGTTTTCACCCACATTGTTTTTCCACCTTATATCTTGGTGTTCATGTGTGTTTATTATGTGTGATGATCTGTTCTATTTTTACTGCAGCTGGTTACTGTTTATATGGTTATGATGCACTGATTAAAGATCAATATATGATGAATTATCTGAATCATAAGTTTTTTGGATTACGCTAGTTGCACTAAACACAGTTGCATGTACACGCGAGTTCCCTTAAATGAAGTAGCATATATGAATGTCATTATGGGAATGAGAAATTATTAGTTTGATAATAATGATTCACCCCCCCCCCCCCCCCCCCCCCCCCTCAATATTATTTCCAACAATTGGAATCAGAGTAGGTCCTTCAGAAGAAGCTTGATCACTTGAAGGAAAATCCATCATCATGAGTAATCAAGAAAGTGGGGGATCCATGAGAGTGCCAGTCATTGATGGGAGAAACTTTGTTTATTGGAAGGTAAGAACCATAACCTATCTTTAATCTCATGGAACATATGTCTAGGAAATCTTGGAAGGAGGATACACATTTCCATAAGCAATTCCTACAGATGCAGTAGGTAAAACAATATGAAATCAATGCCAAGGCTATCAATACATTATTGGGAAGTCTGTCACAATTAGAGTTTTTCAAAGTTATGCAGCTCAAATCAGCCAAAGAAATATGGGACAAAATCGTTCTAAGCTATGAAGGAGACTCTCAGGTAAAACGTGCTAAACTATAAACTCTCATAATTAAATATGAAACTCTCAAGATGCACAATGATGAAAGTGTAGCTAGTTACTTCTTAATTATAGATGAGATTGTTAATTGCATGAAGAATATAGGTCAAGAGATAACGGAAGTTACTTTAGTTGAAAAAGTTTTAAGATCATTATCTGCTAAATTTGAATCAAAATTAACTGCCATAGAAGAAAATCAAGATCTACAGTCTATTACTATGACACAGCTTCACGAAATCTTAACTGCCTTTGAGATGAGAAAAGGAGGTCCATCAGATATGAGAGAAGCTACATTTAAAGCTTCAAAAAAAGGAAAATAAGAACTCAATGAATCAGGACATACTTCAGAAGAAGAAGAGGAATCGAACTTTATCAAGAATCTTCAATGGGGTTCCGGTAGATTCAGAGGTAAACTACCCTTCAAATGTTTTTCCTGTGGTAGAGTCGGTCATTATGCTAACAAATGTCCTCATAGATATAAATATGATCAAGGGAAGGAAACTACATAATGGAATAGAAAACAAAGTGTAAGTAAAGAGAGGTATTATACTCATGAAGATAGCAATGGTTTATTAAATAGTGATGAAGATGAAACTAGTAATGACTATAGACTTCTGATGGCTTATGAAGATGATGATTTTTTGGATTCTTTAGATGAAGACGACCTTTTTGAAGAAATCTCTAAACTCAAAATTTGTTTAGAAGAAAAGAATATGATTATTGACACCCTGACATACCAACTTACTGAAAGAGAAAAACACAATGAAAAGCTAGAATGTGAAATTGTGGGTCTAAGAAAGGATCTTGAGAAAAAAAATCTCTCAATATTAGATTTGCTAAAGGATTAGAAACCTTAAATGAATTTTTCAAAGTGCAACGCTCTCCTCTAATAAATACATGTCTCGGATATACTGAAGAAACATCTAAATCATAGAAGTTGTCAACCTCCACTAAAAGCTATCGTGATGTAGCAAAGAGTAGTGAACAATTCAACAATTGTCAACAAAGACGTAAAGCAGATCACGAGGTGAATCAAGCTCAATTTAATTCAAGGATAAAAAGAAGCCACAATCAACCTCAGGTAAATCATAATCATTTTTCTTCAAAGAATGTCAATCAACAGGTCAGTAGGAGGAACTTCAACTACAATCAATAGGTCAATAGATTCGATAATCGCAAGAACTTCTTTAATGGTCAATGCTTCTCATGTCATAATTTTGGACACAAAGTTGCTCAATGTGTTGCTTACAAAACTATCATGGCTAGAGAAGCACAAAATCAAAGGAATGTGACAGGGATCAAGAAAAGTTCCTATAATAACTTTTCTCTTCTTGAGAATGAAATAGAATGCTCAATCTATAACAACTTTGGCCATGAAGGATCTAAATGCAGGAGTAAATTTCGGCAAATAGCTCAAAAATAACAAAATTCATTAAATCCAAAAATATGGAGAAAGAAAGAACCGCAAATAGAAAGATGTGGTATAGCCTTGTATGCAGAAGAATAAGAAAACTAGTGGTACATCGACAGTGGATGCTCAAAACACATGACAGGTGACAGAAAAACTACACTCATATAATGCCTTAGAAAAGGAAAAGAGTGTCTCATTTGGCAATGACACTCTTGCTGTCATAAAAGGTAAAGGCTCTGTTTTCTTGAAAGAAAAAGTTAAAGATGGGAATGTTATGTATGTTGATGGCTTAAAGCATAATCTGTTAAGTGTGACTCAAATGTGTGATCAAGGAAATGAAGTAGTTTTTCGATGAAATGGATGTGTTGTTCATGATCTTGATACAGGAGAAACAATGATTAAAGGGAAAAGAACTCCAAACAACCTATGCATACTCAAGAGAGAACAACAACATTTCTATCTAAGAAAAAATGATGAAAACTGGCTATGGCACAGAAGATTGGGACATCTAAGCTTTTCTCAAATAAGAAAAACAAGAAAATTTCGGGTTGTTCATGATATTCCGAATATCAACATTCCTGAAAATACTATATGCAAATCATGTCAATTCGGTAAGAAAACCAGATCTCAATTCATCAAAAAGGAAGGTTCAGCTAGTAAGCCTCTTGAACTTGTTCATACTGATTTATGTGGTTCATCAAGGAAAAAGTCACTGTGTAGAGAAGAATACTTTATACTGTTCATTGATGATTTTTATAGAATGTGTTGGATAGGTCTTCTAAAGCATAAAGATGAAGCATTTGAAAAGTTCAAAGCCTTCAAAGCTTTGGTTGAAAATGAATCAAATTGCAAAATCAAATGCCTTAGATTTGATCAAGGAGGGGAATTTACCTCAGATGAATTCTTTGACTTTTGTGAACAACATGGAATAGAAAGGTAGTTCTCCACCACAAGGACTCCTCAAAAAATTGGAGTCGTAGAAAGGATGAACATAACTGTTCAACAAATGGTTCGTGTTATGCTAGATGAATCTGGAACTCTTTCAACCTTCTGGGGTGAAGCTGCATTCGCCACTGTTACTATTCTTAATCAAGCAAATGTTCGGGTAGACAACACTCAAACTCCACATGAAATTTGGTGTGGTAAGACTCCTACTATAAAATACTTCAAAGTTTTTGGAAGAAAATGTTACATCAAAGGGACCGATGAAATTCTTGGTAAGTTTGAACCCAGAACAGATGAAGGTATTCTTCTTGGCTACTCTTCTCGAAGTAACGGATATAAATGTTACAATAAACTAATTAGGAAAAATATTGAAAGTATTGATGTTGTGGTTGATGAAGCATGCAAAAATCCAAAATAGATAAAAACTGAAGATTATGACAATGAGGAAGATGAGGATCATTTTCCCACATCAAATCACACTAGTTTTGAAGAGGAAACCAGTGAAGAACTAGAAGAAGAGATAATGATAGAAGAAAAGACTTCGTCTAGGTATGTTCAGAAAAATCATCCAGAAGCTCAAATCTTGGGAGAAAAAGGGGCAGGTGTACAGACTAGAAGAACCATTGCGGAAGCTTCAAGCTATCTAGCATTACTATCTTCCACTGAAACTCAAAATGTAAATGAAGCATGCAGAGATGAATGTTGGGTCAAGGCCATGAATGAAGAACTTGAGCAAAGTGAAAAGAATAATACTTGGGAATTAGTTCCTAGACCTCATGATAAGAATATCATAGGAACTAAATGGATATTCAAAAACAAGTTGAACAAAAATGGAGAAGTTATTAGAAATAAGGCCAGACTTGTTTGTAAAGGATATGCTCAACAAGAAGGTATAGACTTTGAAGAAACTTTTGCACCTGCTGCTAGAATTGAAGCCATCAGAACCTTTCTTGCTCTTTATAGTTTTTAGAAATTCAAAGTATACCAAATGGATGTAAAATCTTCCTTTCTTAATGGAGTCTTAGAAGAAGAAGTCTATATTGAAAAACCAGAAGGATTCATTCTTGGAAATGATGCAAAACTTGTATGCAAACTCAGGAAATCTCTCTATGGTCTAAAATAAGCTCCAAGGGCATTGTATTACCGTCTTGACAAATATCTCCACCAACAAGGTTTTTCAATGGGGTCAACAGATAGCAATCTATATACAAAGATGGCCACTCATAAATTGCTAATAATTGTTGTGTATGTTAATGATATCATTTTTGGTAGCAATAAAGAATCCATGAGTCAGAGTTTTGCTTCAGTAATGCAGCAAGAATTTGAAATGCCCTTACTTGGTGAGCTTACCTACTTTCTTGGTCTACAAGTTCCACAAAATAAAGATGGTATTTTTCTCTCACAAACCAAATATCTCAAACAGATCTTGAAAAAGTACACCATGGAAGATTCTAAACTAGTATGTACTCCAGTGATAATAGGATGTAGTCTCAGCTCAAATGATGAATTTGCAACGATACATCAACCAACTTACAAATCCATGATTGGCAGTCTGCTTTATCTAATATGTACCCAACCGAAAATCATGCATGCAGGGGGAATAGTTGGAAGATTCCAAGCAAATCCAAAGGAATCTCACCTTTAGGCAGTCAAAAGGATCTTCAAATATCTTCAAGGAACACAGAATATTGGAACCCTGGTTTATGGTATCCTAGAGATACTGATCTTACACTTCATGCATATACAAATGAAGATTGGGCAGGAAGTGTTGATGACAAAAAAATTACTAGTGTTGGTGCATTATATATGGGTTCCATGTTGGTGTCTTGGTTCAGCAAGAAACAAAGTTCAATTTCATTATCTACAGCTGAAGCAAAATACGTGGCTGCTGCATCTTGCTGCGCACAATTACTTTGGATGATGTAAACCTTGCAAGATATTCAGATCACATGTACTCCATCCATCTCCATTCTATGTGATAATACAAGTGTCATCAGTATTTCAAAAAACCTAGTCATGCACTCCGAGACCAAGCACATACCCATCAAATATCATTTCCTACGTGAACAAGTGCTTGAACAAAAATTCAAATTGGAGTATGTTCCCTCCAAAGAACAAATTGGTGATATATTCACTAAACCACTACCCAGAGGGACATTTGAATATCTCAGACAAAAGTTGTGAGTAGTTTCTACCTCATCCTACTATTAAATCATGTTTTTCAGGGAAAGGTGGTTATACGTGAGTTATTTGAAGTGTAGTCAAGCATATACACGAGTTTCTGTGGACACAGTTACGTATATGTTGGTTTGAAGAAAAACAATGGGCCAAACTCAGAAAAAGTGGGTCTACTATGGTTTTGACAATTATCTACTCTATTTGATGATGATTTCAATCTACTGAAATATTGGTCCTCACAGTGTTGTTGATCACTTGATTTATATCTAATTGATGATGATGCTTTGATATATCTTACTGACATATGCAATGATCAGTGAACAGGTGGCATAGGTTCAGGGGGAGAACACGGTTGATGATATTTTGGGAACTATTGATGGACATATACAGATTGCTAGCCTGGATGCTATTGAAAAATGCTGCTGATGATAGTTGCTGACGACTATCATGGTCTTGATTAAGACATTTGGTCTCTATTATATATGTCATGTAATGACCTAATTTGTAACCCCACTATGCATGGGATGAATGATGTAATGTTTCTTGTTTTTGACTTGTATAAAGAATTGATATATCCCCACTTGGTTGAGTGGATGAGTCAAATCTGGTATATCCCCACTTGGCTGGGAGAAGGATGCATGTATGAGTCATTGGGGATAGGAAGGTCATTTTTGATGTATGTATAGAGTCATGTTCTTCTTTTAGAACATATTTTTGTAGACTTTGCTTATGCTCTAGGGGAGCATGGAATCAATCATGGGATCTCAATCAGCACTTCAACATATCAAAGAATTCAACATGCACTTGGGGGGCCATGACCCTTTGCCCTTGATGTCAAAGGGGGAGAGTGACATGGTATGGATGTGGCCATCATGTCCAAAGGGGGAGATTGTTGGTATTATGATGTATGTATTGTACTTGATGGCAACCCACTTGTAGCAGAACAACTCTCTTGTATATGGTAACTAGATGAATCTACAGAAGAGATATCAGATGTGACATAATGCATGACAGGAGTATTTACAAATGTTATGAAATGCAAGGAAGCTTCAAGGAATCAATTCAGAAAGAAACTCACTCAGCTAACAGATCACAGTACTACAAGTTAACAATACAAAATTACATATGAGATTACACAGAATGAAGAAAGAGAGGTATACGCAGGTTCACCATTGACCAAGCAGCGTATACACGTGGGTTCACTGTATACAAGTCGCGTATATGTACACACACACTTTCACAAAAGGAAAAGTGTGTATACCTTGGAAAGCTAAATGTTTGATCCAAAGTATTTGGTCAATGGTATTTTGATCCATGGTATTGGTCGAAGGTATCGGGTCCAAGGTATTGACCCTAGGTATTTGGTCCAAGGTATTGGTCCTAAGTGGATTTGGACCATGGTATTAAGAAAGGCCCTAAACTATAAGAGGAGGAGACGATCATTAGGCCATGGTGTGCAAGTATCGAATATCTGATATAATGTGAGATCTAATATGCACGTTATTGGCTTATGGTGTTGTGATTGATCTAAAGCAAGGAAGAAAATTAGCACTTGATGAAGGATAAGATCTAATGATGTGTCAGGATCTTAAGGCTTGAAGTGAATTATCTTTATGTAGTTTGATCATGTATATGAATAACTTGTACAAGTTATACTATCTAAATATGATGATCTAGGTATGATTGAAGTCTGGAACTGTTGTTATGTTTAAATCATCTTTTACAAATCTGTACACAGGTTCACTTTAGAAAGAACCATATACATGCTAGTTCAACATATCAAAACAACATATACATCATAAATTTGATTTACAGATCTGTACGCTGGTTCGCTTTGAGGAAAGTGCTTATGCACGCGGTTTTGACACATGGAAGTAACGTATACCTTATAAAATATGTTTTATTTGCTTCTGTTTGTTGTTGTAGTGTTCTAGGTTATTGCTTGGGTTCTGGTTAATGTATTATCATGACACCATTCTGAATGATCATAGTGATTGATTGATTCAGTTGTGGTTGGTTCAAAAGGAGATTGGTTGATGCGGATATATTTGATGATTGAATGATGTTTTTCATGGATCTGGTCTGAAAATTTTATGAAACTTGGTCCCTGGATGAAAAGAGAAGGTTGTATCCTTCTGTAGATTGACACCTACGTACTAGTAAACATATTAGCTAGTACAAGAACTAGGGGGTTGTAGCTCCCTTCTAGTAGAAGCTAGAGAACAAGAGAAGGTTATAACCTTCTGTAGGTAGAAGCCTACATACTGTTATAACACTGTACACCAGTATAACAATTGTAAATAGAATTCTCTTATTATTAAAATAAGACAAATACGATCGCAGCAGGTGGTTTTCACTCACATTAGGTTTCCACCATATATCCTGGTGTTCATGTGTGTTTCTTATGTGTGATGATCTGTTCTATTTTTACTACACCTGGTTACTATCTATATATTTCTGATGCACTGATTAAATATCAATATATGATGAATTAACTAAATCATAAGTTTGTTGGATATACGCTAGTTGCACTACACACAGTTGCGTGTACATGCGAGTTCACTTAACTGAAGTAGCATATACTAATCTGATTATGGAAATGAAAAATTATTAGTTTGATAATAATGATTCACCACCCCTCTCAATATTATTTCCAACAAATCATTCTAAGGTATTTGAGAATCCCAAAGGCCTCCGACCTATTCGTGATCATGATCATGCTATTCATTTGATTCCAGGAAGTGTTCCTCCAAACATCATATCTAACCTAACGGGAAGACACTTAAAGGTAAAAATAGGTCATCATAGTCTTAATTACTTTTTAGAACAAATGTTATCTTCAGAAGAACAACAAAAATTGGCCACAAAGATGTTAGGTTATGTCTTTGAAATAATCTACAAAAAAGGGGATAAAAATGTTATTGCAGAGGCACTCTCAGAAAAGGATGAGGATGTAGAAGAAAAGGATGAATGGAAAAATGATGAAGAAGTGCAAGAACTCATTCAAAACTTGCAGAAGATCCCAGTTCAAACAATATTTGTAGAACTTGATGAAGAAGGAAAAATCATATTGGAACCCAAAGCAGTCACAAAAAAAAGAAATTGACAGGTAAGGTATTGACCAATTTCAGAGTATCTCATCAAGTGGAAGAACTTACCCACTAAAGATTCCACATGGGAGGAAGAGAATTTTATACAGAAGCATCCAGTACTACTCAACCATTCAAGACAACAATTTTTGAAGTAGAGGGGCATGTTAGGTCCCTATACAACTAGTGTAACCCCATATTTTTATTAGTGAAACCCCCTTACTATATTGTTGTGCCCATGTAGTCCCCGTATTGTTATTATTGTGCCCCATAGAAACCCACTATTATTATTGTTGTGCCCTTATATTATTATTTTTATGTCGGCTTTGATTATATTATGACCCCTCATACACCTATATATAAAAAGGAGGTCTTGTCATTTGCATCATCCAAGAATTGTTTATTTGTGTAATTTATAGGAGGTTGCCCGCTTGAAGAGGTTGATTTTCAAGTTGTTTATCTATCTTTTCTATCTTTTTTTGAGATGGTTTCATAACATATATATATATATATATACATGACATGTCATGTATCATAATTCTACTACCAACATGACCACCTTGCCACATCACCAAAAGAACAAAATCCTAAGAATTTCCCCAGTGCGACACACACAAACATTGTCAATGGCCATATTCATGCATATGAATATGTAATGGAAAGAAGTTTTGGCTTAATATAAAATATGTGGAATATAGTATATGTGTTTATGACCAAGGTTGGGGCGTTTACCCACATTATTACATTTGCATATCACAAGGCATGGAAGGGGGTTTGTGAGTAATGATGTCGCATAGGCCACAGTAGCAGCTACTGATAGAAATCTAAAGTGATCCCTTTAGGAAGGTGGCATGGAGATGACTTGTAGAGCCACATATTAGGTCATGATGACATAGTAGAGACTAGTAATCAAAACTTCAAATGGAGATAAAATTTGATCTGGGAATTAGATTGAGTAAAATTTATATCACTGGAAAGGTATCGACGTGATGTATGGAATAGTGACATATCTTTTGGGTTTTGAGGAGTTCAAGAAAGTCAAAAAAACTATACCCCATTTCCATAACAAGGCCTTACAGGTGAAGTCATCATAGTAAGTTCTTTCTTATACCCTTAGTGTGGTATATAGGTGGTAAGAGGGTATGTTACAAACCACAACATGATTTTCCCCCACTATTCCATTCTCTTATATTTATTTATTATGTTTAAATGTTGATTATGGATATGGTTATATGCTAATACCATCATTTCTTAGAGGGAATAGGTTTTGGTGAATAGGTATTTAGGAGCTTGGACAAGAGAAAATATCTCTACTAATTTCCGTGAAATGGCTACACCAACTAAGAACCTTCTCATGATACAAAGGTATGATCTCATTTCTCTCTCTTTGATTTCTCGTATAGGTTTGTATGCTTTGGGACTGGCCTATGTGACATTTTGAGTACAACTCTTACCATCTGGGAATGTCTTCGGCAAGCTTTCTAGGTTAAGTTAGCTTG
The DNA here is from genome assembly GCA_000404065.3 of Pinus taeda. Taxonomy (NCBI): domain Eukaryota; kingdom Viridiplantae; phylum Streptophyta; class Pinopsida; order Pinales; family Pinaceae; genus Pinus; species Pinus taeda. Next base: position 187,010 of record APFE031460310.1, on the reverse strand, counting down.
TTACTACAAGTGAAAGTTCACCTTAAACAAGGATGTCAAGGTTGAATAGACCTATATTGAAAATTATCCCTTCACAATGTAAAGTTTTCCATATAAATATCTCTACAATTACATACTTTAAACCTTTTTAACGACTTAGCAATTCATATATCCACCTATAATCATTCCCTTGTAGTTGTGCTCACCCATAAATATTATCAAGGTAATGAATTCCCAATTTCATTCATGAGCACTAGTCTACAATGGTCTAGTTTGAATTTCTTGGTTGCTAGTGAAGAATATTTTGTTGTTTGCATGTAATTTGGCATTTTCACCCTGTATCCTTATAAACCACACCAAGTTAATGGAATCTCACCTAAAAATGAGGTCATTGTTTGGAGGGAAGAGACCCATCAAGTGAAAAGTAAATTTCACATCCAATATAATAATATTGATCCAAAAATCACTAGTGTCATTATAATCAAATACCTATGCAAGTTAGTAGCAGAAACATTTACTCTAGTCGGTTAATCCAAAAAAGGGTATGAAAATTATATATTACTCTACAGGTTGGAAATTATCTAGTTTTTTCTTAATCTTGTTGTTGGGTACAATTACCTTAAAGAGTATCTATAACATTGGACTTTTCCATGTCACTTGAATTGCAAATATAAAGGTCCTTAAAGATGATATATTCACAACACAAACTTGTGAATGGAATTTTATTATGAAAAAACTATAACGACATACTTTATATGTTCCTTGGGAAGTAGGGAATTGATCAATTTCTCACATAATTACATGATGGATCTACTAGAGGATACTTTTATAGTGAATCTGTAGTCTAATATATCTTAAGTGTTTAATAGTATTAGCTAATTGTCTTTAATGAATGTGACACTTATTCCTAGAAATGAAAGACATGTCAAAAGAAAACTACCTGAAAAAACATACGAAATTCTCTTCCTAACTGATGTTTGTTGAATAAACATTTGAGAAGTGATGAGTAGATACAATTAATAAAATAAATCCACATTCTTCCATAAAACATTGTATATTCTAACTACAAGGGATGGCTTCGCATGATAGACTAAACATTCACCTCTAATTAAGGTAAAAAAATACGATATAAACCACTTTGTATAGAGACATTTAATCACCAAGTCTAATGTTCCAACCACCTTTTTCATTTGTAATGATACTTACTCGTCTTATTTGCAATTAACTATCTTCAATCATTAATGATACATTATTTGTGGTATGGTATTTTTATCCCTAGTTTACACAACAAGGATTTGGAAGTTTTCATCATTTTAAGGATTCAAATAGAAATTCCAGCGATAATGACTTGGAATCTTTAGAGGCTTCACTTGTTGAGGGCAATGTTCCATATTTATTACTAAGTTTTATGTAATTAGTAGATGTTTCAAGTGGATCTGGTTCCCAACACAAAGAATCTTTCATTTAATGCAGGAAACAATTACAGATTTTTTGAATGAGTGGCAAGACACCAAAATGTCTTCAATAATTTCATATATATATTATTTACATACAATACAGACCCATCCATTGGAGTTGGGAAGCAGTCTTATATTATCATTAAAATTTACTCCAATATTTCTCAATATGGTGAAAAAATAAATAATTTTAGGCCATAAATGAAAAATATTCTTTAAACTTTACTATTAATATAATGATAATAGAATAATTTAATAAATTATATTACAATTAATTACTACCAAATATATATATATATAATTATAATATATATGCAATATATAGACTAAAAAGGGTTTATATATATATATATAGATAGATAGATACAATAAAAAAACAAGCATGATGTAAACAAATTACAAGGATATTAATGAACAATAGATTATAATAATTTCAAGCTAACGTGTTAAAAATCACATGAATACATGTAAATGGATCTACATAGATGATTGTCACTAATGAAGGCAAGTATATTTATCATTAGAGTTAGGTGGACCATAAATCATCTCAGAAGAACTTAAAGGCCATTAATAGAAATGTTATTTGACAAGTAGTCGACGGGGATTAAGAAATTAATTTTTTTATAAGTAGTGGGGGGAGGTTTTGTAGGGAGGAAGAAACCTATCTAATATAGGTTGGGAGAATAGATTGAATAGGGGGTCATTTGAGCAAAGGAGGATAGGAAGAAAGGGAGATCCATAAATTTTATCGAGAGACTATTCGAAGGTACGAGTCTGGCACTTGATTTTGAAATGAAATTGGGAAACTTGAGTGGTTCTTGGACTTTTGGGCATGAGGGTCAGTGTACCCCGATCTCGAAGTCCTTTGGATTTGGTAACTGGAGAGGTTGATCACTGATAGGCAAGGAGGAATCAATCAGTTTGGTAATGGGAATAGAGGATGTGGAGAAACACCAACCAAGATTGACATCATCCAGGAGAAACATGTACATACTTGTGTTTAATTTGGTAAATTCTACTTAAAATTTGCTGCTATCTTTTTAATGAATTTGTAGGACCCCTATAGTGAGATAGAGGAATTTTTGTGGAATCTTGCATGGATAAATGATAAATATTTTGATCAATCACAATTTTTTTTTATCTTTGTCTCACTTTGTAGTGTTCATTGAGAGACCATGTTAACATGTCTTACTATGTAGCTATATTTTGACTTTGAATAGTATATTTGAATGACAAGTTAATAGAAGTGTTAGTGTAATTTTCAAATAAAACCTTGGATATGGAGTTACCAATTTAATACTAGAATTACTTCTCTAAAACGTGACATTTCACAATAGCGTTTCAAGTCTATTGTATCGAAATTCATATTATGTAAAAACTAAATATTTAAATTTAAATAATTTTCATGTGAGTGTATAGTTTTTATCTATATGTAAGAATGTGGTATTAATATATTCCCACAATGCAATTTGAATAAATGTGTTTTTTTGCAGAGGTTCAAATCTATTGTACTTATATACAAATATGAGTTTCCTTTCTGTATTTTTTTCTTGTGAATTAAAAATGCATTACCTCAAAACTTCAACAGATATCAATAACAATAACAGTGTTCCTACAACACTTGGTCTTAGTCTTCCTCTAGGGGAATCAAATCTAATGACCATTAACTCGAGTTCAGGTAATGCAAAAAAAAATTATTTCATACTTAGAAAATATTGAAAACTAGCATATACTAGACTATATAAAGAAATAAAAGAGCTACTAGAAGGCATAAAATGACATCAAGAGTTTGAAGAGCTAATTGAAGCTATGTCCTCAGTGCTTGTACGACTAGAGTATGAGGTTTTATATCATATGAAAGATGAATTCAAAGGTGAGCTAGCTGGGCATCCATAATTGCAAGATATGATCACAGATATCATTTCACCCACTTTATTTAATTTAAATAAGAGATAATATCATTATAGTCTTCATGCTTCCCCTTCAAGACCTTGTTCAAAATATTTTTCATCTGCCAATGTGGGGTGACAAATTTTAGGTACTAAGTTCGTTTTCCCCTAGTATGGTTAGGGTAAGGAACTTAATTGGCTATTTCCTCTTGTATTTTTGAATATGAATAAGCTTATCAATCATAAAAAATTAGAGCTTCGAGTTAACAATTTTCATCATGATTTTTAGGGTAGGTGGAAAAATGGTTGTAACTTTTAAGCATGAGCTTGACGATATAGTGGGCCATAACGGCCTCTACCCCCAGCCTCCTAATGGTTTTTCATTCACCTCTGAGTGATATGTCACCGAAAGAGAAATATCCAACCATGATAGGTAGCCCGCAAAAACTCGATACACAGAGGAATAAGACTGTGGAAGCTAGAGAGAAGCCAAAACCAAGGGGTTAAGGGAATCTATGGTTGAAAATGCCAATAAATAGAAGAGGATAGGTGAAAGGGAATGATATATGAAAGACTTCTGGTAGGGAGTAGTGCTCACTAGAAGACACCGTAATTCGTACCTCTACCCATAATATTTGAACTTTAAACAATTCGATCTAGCATCTACGAATGACAAACAAAACTAGAGAATGAAATTATTGAACAAGAAGAGTTACAAAGTATCCTAAAATAACCAATCCAACAAACCTAGACCGACGAGTTCATGGGAGCTAAAGAAACATTAAGGCCATTGGCTCCCACCACATTCAGTTCCAATGTAATCATAATAGTCCCCTACATGTAAAAAATTTATCTTCTGACCATTTCTCAACTACCAATGCCCATGTCAAGAACCTCCAAATCATAGAGGCCAATTTATCTTACATGCAGACATAGGTCAATTCAAATCAATAAAAACATGCTAGAAACTAAGCCTGATAAAAGGTCCGCTCACTACGCCATATCTTTCACTGTTTTCTACTACGTGTGAGCCTTCCTTTTTCATATGCCTAAGGGAATTGTCCCGCTTTTGGTGGGGGAGAATATTAAGCATATGAAAAAATTCGGAGAGCAAGGAATTCCCTCCTGAAGCAATTGAATAAAGAAAGTTTGGAGTGGGAACTGATGGGGCTCCAAATTGGACAAAAATTAAGTCCCATATAACCTTTATTGGGTACATAAAATCTATATTAAATCTCTTCTTATACACTTAATATTGTTTTTTTAGATTTAATATGATCTTAGGAAGGTTTAGAGATAATAAAACAAGTTTCTAAAAAAGCATTGTGTTAATAATGTTTAAAACATCTCATGTTTCAGGTGAACCTTTCTCTCATTATCATGGACAAAAAGCAAGAGAAAATATTAAGAGAAATATAGACCAATCCTTTGTTAAATTAGTGGTGTCAAAAGAGATGTTAGGGATTAGATGATAGAATGTATTAAAAACATTATATTTATTTATTTATTTATTATCATCATCATCAGCAGCAACATCTTCGTCGTCGTTGTCATCGTCGTCATCATCATCATTATTATTACTACTACTTTG